>CM075007.1:1192723-1219163 GCA_037576675.1 Pangasius sanitwongsei
AGATCTGTGCCTCAACACAATCCTGTCTCTGAGTTCTTTCCTTTGACCTCATGGCTTGGTTTTTGCTCTGATATACATTTTCAGCATTATTTATATAGACAGGTGTGTGCCTTTCCAAATCATGTCCAATCCGTTGAACGTGCCAAAGGTGGACTCCGGTCAAAGTGTAGAAACATCTCAAAGATGATCCGGAGAAACAGGATGGACCTTAGCTAAATTCATAGCAAAGCGTCTGAATACTTCTGTCAGTGTGATATTCTCCTTCATCTTCACCATGATTGCTACTTCCATGAAATCTTCCCAACTAATGCCATCATGTTTTATAATGACACCAGGTGCAGCATTGCATTTTTGCAGCATTTATATTTAGGATTTGATTTGTTGTCCTAGCAGTAGCTATCAGTATCATTAACTGCTTGAGCTAGTGAACCAGCTAGAGAGAGAAAAAAAAATCAAGTAGTCCACCACCACATCCTTATAGTCTTTTATTATTATTACTACCTTCAAGATATGTCAATAGGAGAGGGGTTTCCTGCTATTCAGATCAGGAATCTTTTCTCTAGAAGCTACTGCATTAAGAGGAAATATAGTAGACCAGACTCAGCGGAGACGTTAGGAACCCTGTGCAGAGTTTTTTTAATCACAATCCAAAATCCTAGCCATTAAACAGGTAATAGTCAAACACAGCATTGGTATCAAACATCAGAACACAAGGGGAATCCAAAAAATAGTCAAACAAGGGATAGTAAAGTGGTCAAGGCACAGCAAAGCAATCAGGGACAATACAGCTCAGAATTTACACAGCTCAAAAGAATGGCAAGACTTCGCACTGACCAACTGAAAGTCATGTGCTTATAGTGAACTAACAGTAAAGTAAACAGGAAATGGGTAATTAGCAACTGAGTAGAATTCCAGAGACACTGACCTCTGTTGGGAGGCAGGGGTCCTGGGCTGCTGTGACGGACAGCATGTTTATAAAAGATCGATATTTAAATGATATATTACGGTATTAGTGTCTGTTTAACATTGCGTTTTATTGAAATATCACAAGTCATGGTCTTGTAAATCCATCTTTGGCTACATTGAATTTTATCTCTTCAATTTGAATATTGTGGGTCTAGTCAGTTGTGAAAGTAGTTGTGAAAATGATTTTTTTTTTTTTTTTTTTTTTAAATGCCCCCAGATTTCCAGTTAAACTCCCCACAGAGCCACAGGCTTCATAACGAGAACTTTAAATTGGCTTTGTGCCAAATAGTTCACAATAATCTGACCCCAAAAACAAACAGAAAGTCTTCCCGAAAGTGGCCAGCCTTCCAAAATGGGCAAGAGCGCATCAATGATTCTTTCAGCAAGTCACAAAAAAAGCCCAGATGAGCATCTAAGGAACGGCAGGCCTTGCTCACTTCTGATAAGTTCAAAATTCATGAGGCAAAAACGGACAAAAAAATGATATCCATGCGAGAGTTGCAGGGCGAAAACGATTGCTAACCAAGAGAAACACCTTGATGACCCCCAAGCCTATTTTTATGAAATCATGAAGTTGACTGAGTTGAAAGTGGAGCTTTTGGAAGACATGGGTCAAGAGGCGTAAACCTGACACAGTTTTCCAACAATAAGAACGTCATACCAAACAATCCAACATGGTGGTGGTAGTGTGATGGTGTGGGGATGCTGTGCTGCTTCATGGCCTGGGTGAATTGCCACAATTGACGGAACCATGGATTCTGCTCTCTACCAGAAAATCCTGAAGGAGAATGTCCAGTCACCAGTCTATGATCAGAAGCTCAGGCGATATTGGGTTGCGGAGAAGTTACACCAAGTATTACTTAGCGTGATAGTATGTGGTTTGTTTTTCCGATATTTTCTTTATTGACACAATTCCAAGAGCTTAGAGTTTCCATACTATATTTAACCCTTTCAGTTTTCCTTATGAGCAAGTCTAAAATTTCACTAAAGTAGCTGGATGGAAACCCGTAACATCTGTGTGTCGTCCCATTCAGGATGTGAGCTGTAATGAGGTCACGGCTCTCCCGCGCCACATCGGACGGCTCAAAGCTCTACGAGAGCTCAACGTGCGCCGGAACCTTCTGTGTGTCCTGCCTGAAGGTACACAGAACTTGTAGTACACTGTGCGTGTGTGTGTGTCAGTATTTAATGTAGTTCTGTGTAAAGGCCACTTAACAAAGCATTATTTTAAAAATATTTCTCTTGATTAAGTGGCTACTATCATAAAACCAGCATAGGATTTTAATAAAACACACAAGAACGGCAGTGTATTTTATGCACTGCGTGCCGCGTTCTCACTTACGACCCACCGCAAATGAAAGAAAGGAGCAAATGTGGATTAGTTTATTTGTTCAGGATAGAAGCTTGGCACACGTACATTAATAAACGAAGCATTAATCAAATCCAAACTTCAGTTATGTTTGATCTAGAATGAAAAAAATAAATATGGTTCATATAAAGGTTCGGTTTCTACAAAATTTTGACTTTAATTAAAAAAAAAACAACAGTGAACACAGTGAACTGTCTTATTTGCCTTATTTGATGAAAACACCTCTAACCCAGGTTTACTGAAGTTTATTTCCATTTTCATCTTTCCTCAGGACTTGGATAACTGTTGCTGGCTCTTTATTGGTTCGCTGTAATAAATTAGGCCATGTTTCATATAAATTAAATGTATTTATGGGTAAATCAGGGCATGTCGTAGGCATATGGCATGAAAATAAGGAGCTAGCGGGTAGAACCTTGCGTCCAATATATATATATTGCTTGTTTTGCTGTTCAGTTAATTAATAAAAGTATACTGACTAATAATATACTAATAATACACGTGATTTGGGTTCTGGGGAAAGTTTAATTAGCTTTGAGTATGCTTTTAATTCAGTGAGGTTGTCTGGAAATAGTACATTTTAGGGGTGAACTACAGAAAACGCATTTTAATGAGGTCAAAAAGTAGTGCTCTTGACTTTCGAATTGGTAAAATGTTTTGCCCTGTCGAACAGGCCGGGGATCCCGGGTGTCAGGAACCAGTCCCGACCTTCGAGGATGGTCCCTGAAGGAATTATTAATTGTGTAAACTGTAGTTTAGGGATGCACTGATATTATGGTATAAACTGGTATTAGCCAAGTTATGTGTAGTTGGCAGTCATTTAACTGTGTGTGTGTGTGTGTGTGTGTGTGTGTGTGTGTGTCACAGACTTGGCAGATCTACCTCTGGTAAAGTTTGATTTCTCCTGTAATAAAGTTTCCACTATTCCCATCTGCTACCGCAAAATGACTCGGCTACAATCACTACATCTAGAGAACAACCCACTACAGAGCCCCCCAGCACAGGTAACACACACACACACACACACACTGCAGTAAGAATGCTTACATAGCATGTGGTGAAATGTTGAAAAAAACATATGTAAGTATATGATGATATATTGGTCTGACTGTCTGTCTGTCGCAGATTTGTATAAAGGGGAAGGTTCACATATTTAAGTACCTCACCATGGAGGCATGTCGCAGCGACAAGATGGCCGACGCCCTCTACCTGCCTGTTATGGACCACCTCAGCCTATCACGTCCCACCACTGGCAGGTCAGTCCCTAACAACCCTGAACAGATACCCATAAACCCCCAGGATTTAGAGCTCAGGGTTTCAGAGTTTACAGATATTCATTTATCGGTCCACACAGTCTTTACATATCAAGCTTATTAATCAAATATCACTCTTAATACATAATACCTAAAATCCTGTATAAATACCCCCAATCCCATAGTCTTTACACATACCCCCAATCCCATAGTCTATACACATACCCCCAATCCAATAGTCTATACACATACCCCCAGTCCCATAGTCTTTACACATACCCCCAATCCCATAGTCTTTACACATACCCCCAATCCCATAGTCTTTACACATACCCCCAATCCCATAGTCTATACACATACCCCCAATCCCATAGGCTATACACATACCCCCAGTCCCATAGTCTATACACATACCCCCAGTCCCATAGTCTATACACATACCCCCAATCCCATAGTCTTTACACATACCCCCAGTCCCATAGTCTTTACACATACCCCCAGTCCCATAGTCTATACACATACCCCCAGTCCCATAGTCTTTATACATACCCCCAGTCCCATAGTCTTTACACATACCCCCAATCCCATAGTCTTTACACATACCCCCAGTCCCATAGTCTTTACACATACCCCCAATCCCATAGTCTTTACACATACCCCCAAGGAAGCCAGCATGCCAATGGGTCTGTGAAGCCTTCTGGAGCCGTCTTGTGAAGCCGTCTCCAAAGCTACCCTTTCACCTGGACAACATGGAATATACCTGCGTAGTCGCCTCAGAGCTGGGTACCTGGAGCTCCTTCCCATAAGCTGGTGGCAAGACTCCAAGCTCGGTGGAGACAGGAGCCATGCTAACTGTCTGCATGGGATTGGGAGTGGAGCCTTCCTGGGAACTGGGAGCTCTTGCTTGCCAACAAACTCTCTGGCCACCATGGGGTTAAGTCAAGATGCCATAAACCTAACCCTCTATCAGTGAAAATTGACAATCCATAGTCATATGGTGGCATAGAGAGAGAGAGGGCGAGTATCTTAATCTGGGGCACGAGACCTCATCATGAGACTCCTGAGTGGTGACTTTTGGAGAGGCAAGAGATCTTATTTCCTTGCTCAGACTTTCCACTTTCCATAACATCTGTTTCAAGAAAGCAGGACACAAGTATATGGATATATTTACAGACACCCACAATCCCATATATGTATTTTTTTTACAGTATAAATACCCTGAGTCTTTACTCCTTTGCATGACCAAAATAACTTTCACAATTCACAACCTGATTTATGAGAAACGGAACATAAAATGTGCTTTTTTTAATGTACATACGATTTCCTGTGCTCGTTTGTGTTTGGTCAAGCTCTGAATTGAACCCTTTGCGCCTCACACACACCTCGCACCCAACCACGACGACGACACAGTCAGTAGTAACCTTTCAGTAGTATTTCGAGCTGTAGTCATGAGAAAGTGTAATGAGGTAGGTGGACGATATGAGTGACGGATATATTTAGAAAGATGTACGTATTCCATCTCGTCTCAGCGGAATCGTTTTAATAGACTGAGGGTGTGACATTACCACTGAGAGGGAGGGCTAATGAGAGAGATTTCCGATGAGGAAGACAAGCTCCTTCTCTCTCTCTCTCTCTCTTTCTCTTTCTTTCTCTCTCTCAGTACGGAGGACATTGATCAACATAGGAAACTCGACAGTGACTCTGGGGTGGGAAGCGATAATGGGGACAAACGCCTTTCTGCAACAGAGGTTAGTCTGTTTTTTGTGTGTTTATGTGTGTATGTTGTGTGTGTATGTTGTGTGTGTGTGTGGTGTCATTTCTTTTGTCTTTAACATCTTTAGTTTGCACAGTTTTGCTAATTGAAACCATGGCAACATTTCAAGCTTTGGAAAAATGACGTAAAGTGCAAAAAAAAGTACAAAACTCCATGCATATTTAGATTTAGTTTAATTGTTTAACACTAATGCTCTGGTTAGTAAACATTTAAAAATGTTTTTAAGTATAATTTGTGTGTGTGTGTGTCAGCCATCAGATGAGGACAGTCTGAGTCTAAATGTTCCCATGTCCAACATCACAGAAGAGGAAGGAATATGTAAAGATGACTCCATCGAGCATATCAGTTCCCTGACAGGTACCACCACATACACGCGCACACACACACACACACGCACACACACACACACACACACCCTGTAGGAAGTGAAAGGAGTGGAACTCAAACATCCTCTCGCTGACACCCAACACACTGAGACCAAAGACAACAGACTGTAATGTAATTCTGCATGGGTGTGTGTTTGAGTGTGTGTCTGTGTGTGTGTGTGTGTGTGTGTGAGACCAGGGTCTGACCTGAGGCAGGGTTCGGGATGTAAAGATACTTGAGAGGAAGTTTCTGTCAGCACACAGGGAGAATTGTGGGAGGGGTGCTGAAAGCTTTAGAGGGAAGCCAGCTGCACTGCCCAGGACACACAGCTTACAAACTCTAACAAGCTCTTTTTATTAAAAAATAATAATAATAATAAAATAATAATAATAATAATAATAATAGCGTGCTATATGGACAAGTGTGTAGATATAATTTTTTTTCCCATTTTTTCTTGATAAAGTATAGTTCAAAACCTAATATAAAACTCACTATGGTAATACACTTTGGAGTTGAATACAGATTGATGTAGAATTAAAAGTTTTGTTTCTCTCTAGCGAGTGCGTTTTTGTGTTATATATTACGTATTACATAATATTTAACGTTTAATGACTTAGTGACCTAAGTTTTTATTCAATACAAAGTACAGGTGAGGGAGGATCCAGTCCTAGCATAGAGCAGACCGCTGCTAAAGCATGATATCAGGACCAGGTTTGCGTCTTTTCTTTATTCTTTCACATCAGTCACAAGATTACGCACTGAGCTTGTGTTTTTATTGTGTGTTTACTGTAGCAGACCAAAGCCCCTCTGACCCAGGACAGTTTGGCTACAGAGACTCTGCCTATACTACTCGATTCGTCAACTACATCAAGGTAACTCTTCATAGACTTACTGGGGTCGTTTAGCAATGATGTGGATTTTTCTCAAAGGGCTGTGAAGGTGTGCGTTTCCAGCATTTTTGTGAGTCTGTGCTCATGATAGCCTCGGATTCTCGTTCTTGACTGACAGGAGTGGAACCTGATGCGGTCTTCTGCCGTTGTAGCTCATCCACCTCAAGGTTCGATGTGTTGTGAGATGTTCTGAGATGCTTTTCTGCTCACCGCGGTTGTAAAGAGTGATTATTTGCGTTACTATAGACTTCCTGTCCGTCAGCTCAACCCAGTCTGCTCATTCTCCTCTGACCTCTCGCATCAACAAGGTGTTTCAGTCTGCAGACCCTTGACTCACAGGACGTTTTTTTTTGTCTGTCGCATCATTCTGTGTAAACTCAAACCAGCCCATCTGGTACCAACAACCATGTCACGGTTGAAGTCACAGAGATAACGTTTTTTTCTCCATTCTGTGAACATTAACCGAAGCTGGTGACCTGTATCTGCATGATTTTATGCATTGTGCTGATTAGATATTCTCTTTTGAGCTTGCTACCTTCCAATGCGAGTGCTGCCGTTAACCCTCGTGAACGATGTACGTGAAAATGGCCCATTTTTAAAATAGGGCACCATGGTTCAGGTACTAAATAGTTCTGGTATTTTTTTTTTCCTTTTTTTTATTAATTCAGGTGTCAAAGTTTCATTCTTCCTCTGTTTCCTCTGCAGGTGACATGAAATCTAAATCATAAGGGATTTTTTTCGTGAGATCGGTAGTGGGTTTCAGTATGTGGAACTGGCAGAACCGTGTGTGTGTGTGTGTGTGTGTTTGTATCAGCCACTGTGATAACAAAGGTCCATTATGAATTCCAGCCAGTCAGTCCCTTACTGTGCTGTCACATGACAGGTTGCAGCTGGAGATGATGTGTGTGTGTGTGTGTGTGTGTGTAGGGTCGAGGTGTTGACTTCGACGAGCCCCTCAGAATTGAGGAAGACAGTAACTGGGCAGCTGAGCAGTCGTGAGTACCCTTTCTTTACTCCTATTCTTCTGTCTCTGTCTCCACTAGGCATGTGCTGTAGTACGTCTGTTTTTACATTTCAGAATAAATTAAAGCTCATAACTGCACCTTAAGGACCACCGATGTAGCATTAATGACAGAAGACGCACTCTAGTATTAAATGATTATCTTTTCACTAACATAACACCAATACCCAATTTGGTCACCTGCCAGTTCCCACCCACCAGCCAGCTCTCGTCTACCATAGGCTGAGACATGCTGTGATTGACAGGCGAGTGAGAGTATGCCATCCCTCCTACCCAGAGAACACAGCCAGATTTGCTCTCTTGGCTTCCAGCCACAGATGATGACGGCATTAGTTGGGATTTGAGCCCATGATCTCCTGACACATTTTTTCTGTTACAGCTGACGATCATTAAGTGTAAAAAAAAAAACACTTTGTCTCCTCCAGGTCAAAGGTTAACCTGATCAGCCCACTGAAAGAGGCTGTGGAGCTGTTGCAGAATCCTAACAGGTAATTTAGGTTCACCTGTTCACCTTGAAGATTCGATTTACACAGTTTTTCCACTCGAATATAAAAGAGCAGACAGGACAGGTTTCGCTTCTCTTGCCAAGAAGGTCACCAGGTAGCATCATATTACGTGACAACACCATGAGATATGATCATTCTGATATAATTAACTCTCTTCTGTTTTCTTTTATTGTGTTTATTCAGCTGATTGTGGGTGTTCAGAATTAATTTCCTTATATTCTATAGCTCTTCATTTTGCATGTGTGTGTGTGTTTATATATTCAGAGTGAACATGAGCTCGGCTGATTTGGCTGGAATTAAACTCTACCCAGTGGAAATGGTCACCGTGGACGAATCTCTTAAGTAAGGCACAATACAGTGAGAATACGCCGGACATCATATTAACCGTGCGCTATTGCGCATTTATTCTACTTTCCTGAAAGGAGATCTTTATTTAACATTTATGGAAGGAGTCTCCAGTGTCAGTGCTTTCTGAATAGTCTGGTAACTTGTTAACTTTAACAGGAAAATAATCCACTCCTGGGTGGTAAACAGTAAACCCCACTTCATCGTACCACCCTGGTGATTATTTTCCCGTAACAGCACACCCCGAAGTGTTTTATTTCTTTACAAGTATCATATATTTTCTCTTTATCAGTGCTTTATTTCTCTTTCTTTATTCTTTATTTCTCTTCAGTGGTCAGGAGGGTGAAGACGGACAGACAACGCCTAAGGTAGCGTGTCTCATGTGCATCTATGTCGCATGTTTCCCATAGGCCTGTGCCAGAATAACATAACATCCTCATGGCATGAGAACTCTCTAATGTTAAGAGTTTACAATATTATCAAGATGTTACTCAGATATAGGTTATCGTGACATTTATTCACTCACAATTATTCACTAAAGTTCTTACTTTAGACAAAAAAAAAAAAACACAGCTAGGCCATTTTAATGCTGGTAGTTCTTATAGCAAAGAGTAATCTGACTAGCTAATGAATGTATATAATCTAATATAATCTGCTTGTCAGGTTAAATTAAGTAAGGAATCTTAAATGATGGCACTCTTATGAGAGACTTTATGGCAGTAGCACAAACTTGCCATACGTAACCCAAAAGCAACAAACTCCCCAGATCACCTTATGTTAAACTGATCTTTATAGCTAAGCGCATGCACCCTAGTGCCCCAGTTACGTTTTTTGAGAAGCTGCGATGGCACATGCAAGAGGGCGGATTGAGCGTGACATTCCTCCAAGTCCTCCAAGCGTGCAGCCGCCCTGTGATGTTACACGAACAGCGGCTTGAAAAGAAGCCGAGACAGAGTGTGTTAGCGCTCAAACTCCACGGTTGGTAGCAGTCATGGAGAGCTAGTTAGTGGGAATTGGCAACGAACAACCGATAATAGATTTTAAAAAAAACAATACATGCTGCCTACCTAGGAAGCCTCATGTCAGTGCAGGAACACAGGATCAGTCATGTTTTATTGACTTGATAACAGTATACTATGATAATATTATATACATCCGTCACTTCTTTGGTACCCAAAATGCAGAGACACGTCTCGTGTTAAGTAAAGAAGATTGCATTTACATAAGGTTCGGACGGATGGCGTTTCGGTCTCGTTCTAACCTTAACGTTTGCTCCACATTGACCGAGCTTCAGACTCCAGTGAGCCGCGCCGTGGTCTTGTGGTAACGGCAGTGTGCATGAGTCTGTGTGCGCGCTTGTGTTTGTCGTGTTTGTTGGTTCACTAAAATGTCGCACTTGCGGCTTCTGACAGACAAAAACGTATGATGCATTCAACATGTGACGTGATGAGTGTTTGTCCTTGTTATACAGCAGGATCCAAAAGTCCACTACCGGTCTAATTCCGTCGAGTTATATATTATTTGATCTTTGTTTTTTCGGCGTTGCCCATCTGCCCAATCCATCTGTACGTCCAAGATTTCCGTTAGCGTGATATCTCAGTAACGGGTGGTCGAATGTTTGTAGGATTTTTTTGGAATTACCATGGTAACAAGCAGATTCACTGGTTCAATTTGGGAAGCGATGCAAATAGGGTCAAGGTCACAGCAAGGTGAAAGACTTGTATGGAGGATGAGCCACATAAATTGGAAAAAGGAAAAAAAAAAAAAGAGAGGCTGGTGAGGGAACAGCTGTTTACAGCTGCTATAACGTAAGTGAGAACAGGCACCAAGTTGTTTACAGATGTTTAATAAAGAAAAACCGTAACACTGCTTTGCATCGGGCCGCATCACACCACCGCATCGTTGATTAACAGCTTTATTTCTCTGAATGCATTCTTGAAGAGTCTGTATAACCTTCGAGTTTTTGAAATAAAGCGGTTCTTGGTAGTGGACTCTTCCTTTGGGATCAGACTGTATGCGTATTACATGTCTGTTTGCTCCTACATTCAGACTCCTTCCATGCTAGCTTGTGCTTCTGTTCGCTAGCTGTTCTGAAGCGTGTGTTCAGTCTGTGACTGCGGTGGATAGTTTGCGTGTGTGTGTGTGTGGTGTGTGCTGCTTAACGAAACGAAGCTGTTAGGAGTTGTGCGGTGTCGTTGTCATTGAAGGACGGCCCGGATGAAGGCTGGGAGTTCCAGAGGAAGAGGCAGTATATTCTCAAACGGGCTCGGCTGGAGGCCCAGCTCGCGTGCCAGCAGTACACCTTCTATGTGGCTCAAAAGGTAATCCAAAGAAAACACTGTGATGTAGTCTGGAGAACTGGCTTCTAGACTAGAACACCAGGACGCACACCAGAGAACCGTGTTCTAGACCAGGAGACCACATTGGTTGACTCTTGATCATTTCTACTAGAAGCGTTAATATTGTTACTAGAGAAAGTTAAAAGGGCAGTAGGACAAGAACCAGGAATATTTGACAGGGAAACTCTTCTCTAGGTTAAGAAACCGCATTATATGTTCTTGTCCAAGATGGCTACGTAATGTTACGCTTATGAAAAATTTATAAATGACAGACGCCCAGCAGTCTGTGACGCGTTCCCCTGGTGGTCTGTGATTATTTCTTTCTTATAGTGGTGAAATTTACAATCTTAACATCATCAGATTGCCTTCTTACAGTTATTAGCCAGTTTCATTACTCACAAAGTAAAAGGCTTCAAATCAAAACCTCAATAACTCAAAAACAAGCTGACCTACAAATCACGTCAGCTTCCATCTAATGTGTGCTGTTGGTGGAAAGTCCAGGAATAATATTATTGCACAATTCTAAACAATGAGCCTCGTATTTGAATAGTGGGATCAGGTTCAGAATGTGCTAAGGGGGTTTGGGGAATTTTTACTGTTAAAGGTGTACAGTGTGCTTAGCGCTGCATGCCAGGAAACACTGTTCTAGATCAGGAAATGTCACTGTAGACTAGAAAACCCTGTTCTTGTTCAAAACGGAATCCTTAAACGATATTTCTTTTTGGATTTTATCTACCAGGAAGAGTTCACATGACAGTTGGGTTGGAGCTCAGCAGTAAACGGTTCACTCGGAGAAGGAATTCATGTTTCGGACCAGAAAACTATGTTGCAAAAATAAAGCCATATTATAAATAAACCAGAAACTGTATTCTGGTTTACTGGTTAAGGTCACAGTGGAAAGAGCTCATAGAGCTGTGTCCAGTGTCCAGTGATGTTTACTCCTGTTGTATTATATTACCCGACCTTTACACAACCAGCCTTCACGCATTTGCATAGGAGCTCTGCCGTTTAACATCGGGTTACGTTAGTACGTCAGTGGAGAGCACACATCAGTACAAGATGCTTCTATTTAAGCAGCCTTAATTGGAGCCTTGATCAAGTGAAACCTAGCGACTGTATCCCATAACAATTCTCTAAAATGATTGTTTTATAATGTGTGACATATATAGTGACACGGTGGTACAGGGGGTAGCGTTGCTGCCTCACAGCCCCACAGTCCTGGGTTCAGTCCTGGGTGCAGTCCTGGGTTCAGTTCCCGAGCTCATGCTACTGTCTGTGCCCATGTTTGTGTGGGTTTCCTCTGGGTTCTCCAGTTTCCTCTGCATGATAGTAGCCAATCCACCAAATGGCATGTTGTTGGGAGGCAGGAGGAGCCCAGAGAACCTGAAGGAACCCCATATGGACATGGGGAGAACATGCAAACAAGCAGTATCCCGAGCTCAAGAATTGAACCAGGAACCCTGGGGCTTTTTCTTTATTAGATCCACCTCTCCGAAGATATTGGACATAGCTTCAGAATTCTGATGAACTTATCGACCTGTTGGCTATGAACATACCCCTCACAGCCCATCTGTGCACATCCGGGAATCTGAGTGTAATTATGGATGACCAGCTCAACGTCCATGCGCGCACTATACTAACCATCATAACCTGCAGATTTGTGTCTCACAGTATCACAAGAACACAACCTTTTCCTCTCGCCACATCGTTTCCTGATCAAGGATACATCTGCCTTTTCCAGGCAACGCAGGAGTGCGCCATTATCTCAAACAACTCAGTCCAGCTATACGAATCAGATAGTTGGGAATAGTTTGGATAGTTGCTTCTTCAGCTGTTTGAGTATTAATGTATTACTTCTGTAGATTTGTGGTGTCTAGTGGTGTGTTAGACTTGTTTTACAGCTTCAGATCATCTTCATATGTACCGCGTTCATGTCTTTGATCAGCAGTTGTACGCCGACTAGCTTGATGATGATGATGTTTTTGAAATTTTGAGTCCACACTATACCGAGAACAAAGAGAAATGGCACAGAGAGGGAGAGCGAGAGGTATAGCGAGAGGAAGGGAAAAGAAAAGATAATAAAGGGCAAGACAGAGAGACGTTAAGGGCAAGAACAGGGCCTCACTGTACTTCTTCACACACACTAAACACACCTTTTGTGGCCAAAAGCAAGTTTGCAAGTCTGGATATTAGCAAAAGCATGAGGATCTGCTGCTGAAGGACATGTTCTCTGTACATGAGTGGATTCCTCCACTGTTCCTCTGTTTTCTCTCTTAGGGTGAGCTGATTTGTCAGGAGAAGACAGATGACGGTCACGCAGGGCAAGAGAATGTGAGTAACTCTCTTCTGTCCCAGATACACACAACAACACAAGACTACTGGGTTTCTGTATTTTATGAGCTGGGGTGTCGATGAGCTTCATAAGAACGGTTTGAATGATTTTGAGGGAAAAAAAATCAATCAGTTCTAATATACAGATATGTTTCGAATATTTTTGCGGGTTTTGGAGCTACTTAAAAATAGTGCGTGTTTAATTGTAATATGTTTGAAATGCAACTCGATTACAGAGTGAAGCCCAGAGCCCAGTGTTTTCACCACCATTCGGCTTGAAGCCCCGATCAGGTGAGCACACCTGACACACACGCACACACACGCACAGAGAGAGCGAAAACTCACAAATGGTCACACCTGTGGTCTCGTTCCAGGTGGCTGGAAATTACATTTGCGCTTTTTTTTTTATAGGTAATGGACTGAGAGTGATTCGTTTAACGAGTTTAACTGACAATAATAATAGTAATAATAAAGCAGTTTTCACACCTTTAAAAAAAAATGAATTGTAAAACTGCAAATGCATAAATATACAAATTTAAACACTGCATTTTACCGTATAGTACAATTTCTCCGCTACCGTTGTTCCACTGAGTCACATTCACTCGGCACTGTTGAGGAGCTAGTGAGCGCTTTTTACATTTTAATACTAATTTTTGACATTTTTTTCTTAACCCCTGTCTTGTGGTGACTAACACTCCTCCGTGTTTACGATATTTTTGCAACATGTTTGTCCCTCCCACTTCTCACTGGCCCTGTACCGCCCCTGTGTGTAGCTCCGCCCTCTGTCCCTTGCTTGCCTTTGTCCATGAATAGAGACACGCCCAGTAAGCCACATGAAGGATGCATTCAGAGCACGGGTATGTCCACTCGCTAAACTGTGTCGTCCAATCAGAATCGGCAGAATATATCGTTAAATTCGTAATTGAGTGTCATTAATTCTTTCCCTCATAATCACTTTCTGTTTTCATGATTTTTTATTTTTTTTTCCATCCAAATGATTCTCAATTCTGATTGGCCAGAAGATCTTAATCAGTTTCCTATAACAGCAGCTCTTCTTAACAAATCACAGCTTCATGTTCATGCGCTCGTACGAATACATTGTCGTTACTATAGCAACAGCTCGTTCGCAGGTACTTCAGGACTGCGATTTGAAATACTTCCAATTCTAATAAGAAACAGATTTTAAACATGTATTATAATCATTCATATCGTGATGATGTTGATTTTTTTTTTTTTTTGTAAGGAGATATTTATTTACTGTTCATGGAAGGAGTCTCCAGTTTCATGTCTCCGACTCCGACTCTGCGTGCTCTGGTTTCTCAGGAACATGACGAGCTGCGTTTGTTTTTTTGTTTTGTTTTGTTTTTTTTACGTTTTAATTTCAAGAGAGAAAAAAAATAGAGGCTGGTGAGATTAATTTTATATATATATATATATATATATATATATATATATATAGTTGCTATAACATAAGTGATAAAAGGCACCAGACGTTCCATAGCATTAAAACTATAAACAGATAAAACGCTTGGTTTTTTTTTTTAATAAGGAGGATAAAAAAAGTAATAAAACCAAGTGTTTCATTCCTTCCATATCTGAAGCCGAAATATTTCTTTTTTGGTGATTTTTAAGTGTGTTATCTAATTTCTTGTGTTTTTTTTTAATTCAAGGTTCAGTTCAGACCATGCATAGAAATGAGATAGTTGGTCATTGTGAGGCACACACACACACACACACACGCAGGGTTGAGAGGAAGCGAGGAAGAATTGTGGGACGGCCGCCTTAAACCGTGCTGTGTGTATTTATAGTCCTGCTGCATTTGAGAAAGGAGGAGGGATCAAAGCTGCGCACAAAACACTCTGAGGAAAAACTACGACTACACACACGCCTCCTACTTCCCATAGACACGTCGCTGCTGTTTTAATGGGGAGAAATGAACATGCCTTAATGCCTTAAATGTTTTCAGTACCGTCAGAAGGACCGAATTATAATTTTGGGAATATTTGAGATCTTTCCATCTTAGCTAGTCCAAGCTGCATCCATCAGCCTTGGCTGTAGAACTGCATGGAACAGTCAGAATAGAAATTTTACAATTGTAAAAATAAAAAAATTTAAAAAAAAAATAATAATAATTTAAATAATTAAATATATATATATATACATATATATATATATTTTTTTATTTTTATTTTTTATTTTCTCAGATCTAAAACTTATGAATAAAGACGACATTTGATAAAAGGCTCGTAAGCATAGTAGATGCTTTTTTTTTTTTCTTTTTCCAGACTTTTCTAAGCAATCTTAGTTAGACGACTAAACTGAAAACAAAACGGAACTGAAGAGAGAAATCTGTGATGTTCTGCCTGAAACAGAATGTGCTCTCCTTTTTATTTTTAGCCTCGGCCTCCTTTTCAAGGCCTTATTTCAGGGTATTATTCTAGGGCAGCCACTCATAGCCTACACACACACACACACACACAGACACAGAGTTTAGTCACACACACACAGTTCAAGTCAAGAGATTTTTATCTTTACATTGCACTTTGAAATAGACGCTGTGCTCGGCTGATTTTAAATGGTCCAGACTTCCTCCGCAGAGCATGAGAGCAGCATTGCACTTTTCTGCCCTCTACTTATCCCTCGTTCCATCTCTCTACAATCCCTCGTTTAGCATTTAGTTGCTCTTTTCCCAGCCCTCCCTTTTGCTCCAGAACCACACTCCTCCTCCCCCTCCCACTTCTCTCGCAAGCGGCGTGTTATCGGCTTAATGATAAGTGGGAAAAGAATGAAAAAAAAGAGTGAGGAAACAAAAAGAAAACAGAAAGCTTCACCTCACTGGTTTGTCCGTTAAAAGACCTGCCAAGATCTGGCATTATCTCAGCGATGGCACATCTTTCTCTTGGCCATTGTTTACTCTGTGTCGGGGTTTTATGGTTTTGATCTTTGGCCCGTTGCTAGCAGCCTTGGCGAACGAGACCTGACTTCCTCTTAGTTTCAGTCATTTGTTTACTCAGAGTAATTTGCATTCACTAGTCACAAGAAGCGCTCGTGAAAAAAACAAATTCCCGTGAGTGAAAGTGCACGTTTTTTTTTTTCCTTGTTCACATACTCTTTTAAGAAACGTATCCTTTCTTGTATAAAGAATCTGAGTTGAACTCTGAGTGGATGCTGGCACGAAACAAGCACCGAAGCAGCGCCACGCAATGGAACAAGCCGCGGGTCTCGCACTCCCCCTCATGGCTGCTTCTGAAATTGCTTATTCTGCTCCTAATACAATGCTAATGCTGCCTCTAGCTAAAAAGTCATGCTCATGCTAATTCAGGCACATCTGCTACTTTATTTTACAGTGTAGTAAGTAACCAGTAATTAATAGGTAAGTAAGTGAGAAGTAGCTAGTATGTAACAGGTACGAAATGTGGTCATTAGGTTGTATTTTCTGGTATATGCCGAAGACGATTTGAAATCGTGAAAACTCTCCAGTTTATTTAGTAGTACTTTATGCTATAAGGCAATAATTTCCCAGAAAGCAGTACGTTAGAAACGTAAGTAGTTAATATGGTATAAATCAAGGTATGGGGCTGTAAGTGATGCTAACCTTGTGTGCCCATAATGGCACGTTCTACCAAACCAAATCACCAGTTATTTATTTTATTTATTAAAATAAAGTGTGACTTTAAAAAAATAATAATAATTAGAAAAGAAAACCCCGGACATATATTGTCTCAAAAAACCCAAAGCATCAGATCGGCCAGAATTAGCATGACCTTTTTTTTTTTTTTTTTTCCCTCTCAGATTCCTGGTTGCTATTGGTGATCCATGATTTGTTGCACGTTGGTGTAAGTGACAAAACGCTGATAATTGTGCGTGTATGTGTTCTGACTGTCGTTTCTGCTTTGTGACAGTTTTCCTGAGAACTCCTAAGAGTCTGGAATCAGTGGATCCTCAGTTCACCATGAGGAGGAAGATGGAGCAGCTCAGAGAGGAGCTGGAACTCATGGAGCAGCTACGAGAGGTGAACACACACACACACACACACACACATTCACTCATCAGATACGCCAGTTATTACTCAGGATGTGCCACATTTACTCTGTGTATTTGTGTGTGTGTGCTGTTCAGAGCATTGAGAGCAGACTGAAGGTTGTGCTTCCTGAAGATCTCGGCACCTCGCTCATGGACGGGGTGGTGCTCTGTCATCTAGCCAATCACGTTAGACTGCGCTCGGTCGCTAGCATCCACGTTCCTTCTCCAGCAGTAGTGCGTTTACCCTGAACACACACCACAAACACAATCACACAACAGTCAGAGAGACCCGAACACATTCGGTCCTCTCAAAAGAGCTAAACACGTTCACATGCACCTACTCCACCCACATACACACTTGTTCTCTAACCTTTTTTTTTTTTTTTTTTGTACCATCCAGCCCAAGCTCAGTATGGCTAAATGCCGCCGGAACGTCGAGAACTTCCTGGATGCTTGCAGGAAGATTGGTGTTCCCGAGGTGAGTGACCTCATTTCCTGTAGCGGGAGTAACGGAGAGGTTAAATAGCTTGAACAATTATCACAAGCTTTGTTTAAATACGCTGCAGATTTTGAGACAGAATTATGAGAAGTCAAGCTTCGGAAATCCGATCCACCGACACACACACACACACACACACACATACACTCTATTACTATGAAAATTGCTATATGATTGAGAGTGGTGGTGGGGCGATTGAAAAATGTATAAGATTTATCAATAACTCAAAGCCAAACCCACAGCGGAGATTTATTTTGAGATTGGGAACCCACAACACCACCTTTTTCCCCATGATTTCCAACACACACTCCCCAACACACACTCCCCAACACACACTCCCCAACACTAGAATCATTCTGGAGTCATAATGCTTTCTCATCAGTGCATTTATGCATGTGCCGATAATGAGCTGTATAATAATGATGAGTTATACGATAATGAGCTGTATGATAATGAGCTGTATGATAATGAGCTATAAATTAATGAGCTATATAATAATGAGCTATAAAATAATGAGCTATATATATATGGTAATGCTGTATCATGAGCTGTATGATAATGAGCAAGCTCTTCTTTAATGAAATTATTTCAACAAAATATCAGTTATATTGTAAAGAGCAATCAAAGAGTAGGAAATGATTGAAATAAAAAAAATTGAATATCGGCACATGTTTTATCATGCCATTGTCATGGCTTCGGGCTTTCTCCATCACACCTTGAGAGTGTGTGTGCGTGTGTGTGTGTGTGTGTGTGTGTGTGTGTATTATGGTGTCTAATTTATGCTACGTTGGTCAGTTACATGGCTAGAGCAGCTATGGAAGCTGGTGACCAACAGTTAACATTATGTTCCATCCCACGTTGCATTGCTTGGCCAATAAAGCTGTTTGGTCAGAGAGTTTCGTGGAATAAAAAAATAGGTCTGCGTTTATTAATAAGTGGTCCGAGCACCTACTTACGCTGACTTTCAGCGCTCCCCGCTCAGATTATGCAAATCGCCTGCGTGTAGCTCACGGGTCTGAGGATGGCAGATTTTTCTGGAGCATCGAGAGAGTCTAGGCCACCGCCTTGAAACCTGGAAAAAATACAAGAAAAATGTGCTTAAGTAACCGAGACATGCGTTTGTTTTTACTCAAACTCTCGCATTTATACTTCTGAATACAGTCCTGAGCTACAAAATTCTCTAAATTACTAAATTCAGCTCATCTCTCAATATGCACAACGTTCTCTGAGTAATATAATGATGTCACATCTGGACGTGCATCACCACCCCTGAATACGACCCGCTGATTTGATTCGGTTTCTGTTCGCTGCTGTTTACAGAGAATTGATTTCATAAAAAACAAAGCTTCGTTTCATAATAGCGCACATGATCCTGTTACAGAGCTGTGCATGGGATGGAGACAAATGGAGACAAAATGCAAAATATTCCTTCGGAATGAAGATAGGCATTATCGTTTTCCCCACAGGGGTGATGAATTACTTAAACTGAGAATTATGTAGTTTTTTTTGTTTTTTTTTTGGGGGAGGTTGGCCTACTTTGTTCTCACTCCAGAGTAAGGCAATCGGTTAATGCAGGGAAATATTACTGATGATGTATTAATGCTGAAATTAAAGCTTAATCTAAAGCATTGCCACTGATATCAAAATCATTGACATTTATACTAACTTCCAGGAGGCGTGGTTTATTATTGCAAAACAACATTACTTAGTGTCAGAATAATAATAATCGATTGGCTAGTATATTAGGCGTCCTGTTTGGGCCATGACAGCATGATTATTTCATTCTTTCGGCCAGTTAGCAAACAGATTTATAGTGTTTCAGGGTGAACTACTACTCTTAAGTCTTTTGATGTCGAGTGTGTTTCTGCTTCCCTGTGGTGACGTGATAGAGTCATTGTTTTTGAAACAGGAAGTGGATGATGAGGGCCATGTTAAAAACAGTTTTATAACAAAGGGCTTACGCTTGATTTTGGTGTAACGCGAGCATCGAAAACGAAGCATTTTGTGCTTTCGTTGCTTGTCTTGTTCATTTTGGTGCTTTGGCTTTGCTTTTTATTTAGATTTTTCTTTCTTTTTTTTTTTAGCACTGGTCAGGAGTAGGCATGTGCCAGTAATAGAACAAACATTTTTGGATACTCGAAATCAATAGTCAGTCAACATTTACGGAAGGAGTCTCCAGTGTAACAGTTAAAAAAAAAAAAAAATGTCAGGAATGAACATGTCTCATAGACATTAATGTAAGTATACACTGTTAAAAAGCACCACGTGTTGCTCACTGATGAATTAAAACTCATTGGCAAGTCAGCATTTCGTGTTGTGGTAATGTTGTAGCATTACGCGTTATTGAAGAAGAGCTACAGGTCCAACGGTTCGTGTCTAAAAGGCGGGATTAAATATTGGCACATGCCTAATGACGTGTATTGATAGCTGGCTTTACACTGGCTTCCTGCTTTCACTCTAGTTTTGTAATCGTCTGCTCCGGCACCCGCGCTGCACCATCAGCCCTGCTGAACATTTCGTCCTTCTGGTCTTTTGCAAGTAGCATTCACTCCGTAATGACTAAGATCGTGTTTGATAGTATTTATGGAAATAGAAATACTGACGGGGCAGCTCCTGATAGCATGTGCATGTAAATAAGGGATGGAGGGAAAGGGGCTGCCATTAGAAAAAAATCATCTTTTTTTTTTTAATGGAAGAAAAAAAAAAAGAGAGAGAGAACCTGTGCTCATTGTAAAATGGCTTCTTTTAACCTGGAACAGAACACAAGTGTTAGCATGTTACCTCTGACACTGTTTCTGATGCTACCACACCCACATCCATGTTTCTCCCTGTTGGCCTTGGGATGACCCTTCTTCTCCTTCTGCTCTTTATTCTTTCATTTCATCTCTCTTTCACATCCTCCACCTGTCTCCCATACTCCTCCTTTCATATTATTTCTTTTTCCCTTTTGGTATGTTCTCCTTTCCCTCCCTCCACATCTCTCTCTTTTTCCTCTCTCAGTCATCTCTCTGTTCGGCATACGACATACTTCAGCGTTCGCTGAGGCCGGTCTGGGCCACGGTCCGAGCCCTGGTGTCACTGGAGAGCAAGCGATCGAAGGACAAAGATGGAGGGATGGATGGAGAAATGGAGGAAAGAGAAAAAGTGAAAAGCGAGAGCCTCGGTCCCTGTCAGGATCAGTCCGCTCCCTGGCATATCTGGGATCTGATTGGCTCGAGTTTGGTGCATCTGTTCTGCCTGCTGCTTCTGTTTGGGGCCTACACCTGGAGCGAACTGACATAACACACATTCTCACACTCTACATCACACACACACACACACACTAATACACAATCTGTGGATAGCACATGCAAGTACCCTGAATTCACACCATCCGTTCAATCTACATTGCACAAGTTCCATTCGTGGTATTGGCACAACAGCACGCTTCATTTTTTATTAAACAAACAAACAAACAAGCAAACAAAAAAACCAATGCGGTAAAACATTACAAGAGCTCGTCTTTTTCCGGTTATCTATGAGTGTAATTAGCATATAAATATTCTGTTATGCAACTGCAGGTTGCACAATCACGATATCATTGTAGATTCTGGTTTAAACAAAGTTTACAGCGAATAAAAAGTGGAAGTGTGGAGTTTGAACACATCTCTGTGGAGTTTACACGCCACTTGCAAGGACAAGTTAAAATAAAAAGAAGCACTGCAGGACACATGGACGCTCCTCTGAGGCAGTGGTTGTGGACTGAAATACTGACTGAAACAGAAGCTTGTGTGGCCAGTCCATACTCTCCAAACCACACGTTCACTTTTCTTAACTTACACGTGCGTTCTGTCATTGCATTATTATCATTAAAAAAAATTCCCACTTAAATATAGTCGATGAGCCAAGAACCTGGGAGTGTTTCAGTCCTGCGAGACAATTCGATGCTTGATACTTGATTAAAGCTACATAGATATAGCCATTGAATCAAATCAGAGATATACTGATGTTATAGTGTGATTTATTTTGACTGACAGGCATGGAGGCCACACCTCCTTCATTGTGACTGACACTGCAGAGGCCACACCTCCTTCATTGTGACTGACAGTGGAGAGGCCACACCTCCTTCATTGTGACTGACACTGCAGAGGCCACACCTCCTTCATTGTGACTGACAGTGCAGAGGCCACACCTCCTTCATTGTGACTGACAATGCAGAGGCCACGCCTCCTATATTTATGGCTGACAGTGCAGAGGCCACGCCTCCTTCATTGTGACTGACAGTGGAGAGGCCACGCTCCTTCATTGTGACTGACAGTGCAGATGCCACACCTCCTTCATTGTGACTGACAGTGGAGAGGCCACACCTCCTTCATAGTGACTGACAGTGGAGAGGCCACGCCTCCTTCATTGTGACTGACAGTGGAGAGGCCACACCTCCTTCATTGTGACTGACAGTGCAGAGGCCACACCTCCTATATTTATGGCTGACAGTGCAGAGGCCACGCCTCCTTCATTGAGACTGACAGTGGAGAGGCCACGCCTCCTTCATTGTGACTGACAGTGCAGAGGCCACGCCTCCTATATTTATGACTGACAGTGCAGAGGCCACGCCTCCTTCATTGTGACTGACAGTGGAGAGGCCACACCTCCTATATTTATGACCGACAGTGCAGAGGCCACGCCTCCTTCATTGTGACTGACAGTGGAGAGGCCACTCTTCCTTCATAGTGACTGACAGTGCAGATGCCACGCCTCCTTCATAGTGACTGACAGTGCAGAGGCCACGCCTCCTTCATTGTGACTGACAGTGGAGAGGCCACACCTCCTTCATAGTGACTGACAGGCACAGAGGCCACGCCTCCTTCATAGTGACTGACAGGTGCAGAGGCCACGCCTCCTTCATTGTGACTGACAGTGGAGAGGCCATGCCCCTTTCATTGTGACTCACAGGCACATAGGCCACACCTCCTTCATTGTGACTGACAATCACAGAGGCAGTGATTCTTTCTTTAAGACTGACAGTTCAGAGGCCACGCCTCCTTCATTATGACTGAGAAGCACAGAGGCCACGCCTCCTCAAGGGCTGGCAGGCAGAGAGGCCATACCTCCTTCTCTAGGGCTGGCAGGCAAAGAGGCCACGCCTCCTTCTCTAGGGCTGGCAGGCAGAGAGGCCATGCCTCCTTCTCTAGGGCTGGCAGGCAGAGAGGCCACGCCTCCTTCTGTAGGGCTGGCAGGCAGAGAGGCCACGCCTCCTTCTGTAGGGCTGACAGGCAGAGGTGCATTGAGGGGTAAAAGAGATTGTGAAAGACATAATTTAGAATAATTATTATTAATGCTTCTAAATTATAGCAAACCAGTAATAAATATATATATATATTTATATATGTAAAACCAGATGATCCGGGGTTTACTGATACAGATACTGATACATTAATAACTGCCATTTGTAATTCCAAATAAATCTGAGTTGGAAATGAAAGCTGTTATAGTTATGCAGTGTACTTAGGTCTATTGTCTGTAAGCACCGTGTGTGCCGTACGTTGCCGGGTACCACGCTGGCAATCCTGAGGTCACCGTGATGTTTTTGAAGGATGTGGGATTATCTCAGCATGGATTACTAGCACAGTGTTAATAACACTCATACGCATTTAGTACTTACGGGCTACGTTAAGTTTTATATCTCCAGTGTAAAAGTCAAGAAGTTAAAAAATGTGGACAGTAAACCTCGGCTAATGGGCTACATTCGAGGTGTGATGAAAAGCTGCATTGATAATTTAACATGGAGTCATTCTTCACTCAGCTGATAACGCACATGGATGTTCTACCACACACACACACACACACTCACTCACTGCTTCCCATATTTTCAGATAAGTATCTTTATTATTAGCTACTCTTGTAAAAACGTTGGTCTTCAACAATTTATGTAAAATTCAGATGTGCAATATCATGTAATGGTACGTTAGTATTTTTTTTTATTGAAGGGCTAATCTAACACAACGCTCATACAGACGCATTTTCAGTGGTAGAAAACTCTTCGGATCGCACATTTGCTGGCTTCCCCTCTTAAACCCAAACTGTGAGAAATACACAAGGAGTGTACGTGATTTTTGTGACTTTTTGTGAATATTGTCTGTTCTCTTTCAACTGTACATAGTCTTACTGACCTGCAAACTAGCTAGCATAGTAATGAAGTTCCATCAACAGTAGTACGGACAGTTGGAATACTAAAATCCAACTGGAATAAGTTTTATTATTAGTTGTTTTACGATATGCTTTGGGAATAAGTTGTGCATCTGAAGGGAAGCTGAACACAAGCGTTTGATTACTTTGCTTCCAGTTACACATCATGAGAATTTGTGAGCACTTGTGAAATCATTGTGAATATGTTTATGTAAATTTTGAATGGAGGATGAAACAGATTTTTAACCTCCGAACTGAGAGTATTTACACCGTTTTTCCTCGACTGCTTTTCAGATACATTGTGTACATTATGGCTAAAGCTTTTACTGCTTATAGTCATTAAAAACACTATTTTTGGACTTAGAGTAGTGAAGGATGATTGAATCTTGTTTGAGAAATATAATTAGAGCTATTTTGAGAGCTCCTCACAGAGGTTTTTGATTTCATTTGCTTGGGTTTGTCTTGTTTTCACCCTGCTGTAATCATCTATAACGTCCTATAAGGCTCCGTGAGGCTTTCGTAGTTTATATGAGACTGTAAACAGGTAATAAATGTACAGTTTGAGGTTCTTCTCATGCGTGGCTTTCAGTTTTTTGGGGGGTGTCGAGTCGTGTGTTGGTCTGAGAGAACTGTAATACTAAACATAAATCAATCAGTCTTTTTTGTGTGTTAATGTCATAATTGTCTCTGAGTGTCAGAAGCCAACCACTAAATTCTGTCTGCTTCAGAAAAAAACTATTTTTATTTAAGGCTTTTATAAGCCTTTCCTACAGTCCTGATCTTAATTCCTCAATTCTATCAACCAGAGAAAATATATCACCTCTTTTTTTTTTTTTTCCTCTGTAGTAATGGTTCATAATGGTTATTACAAACTCACTGTGCCACGTTGCACCGGTTCTTCTGAACAGTTACGGTTCTTTACCCTTCTGATGAGCTATTAAGCCCCTTTGGTGCTTGAACACCTAAACTAAAACAGGTGTCAGGATGGCCGAGCGGTCTAAGGCGCCAGACTCAAGGTTCAGTCCTTCCCCTGGTTACAGGAGGATTCTGGTCTCCATGTGGAGGCGTGGGTTCGAATCCCACTTCTGACATAAGAGTTTTGGCGGCAGTCGTGGCTTAGAGAGTCAGACTTGTAACCTGAAGGTGACTCGTGGGTTCCAGTCTCAGGTCCGGCAGTGAATGACCAGCGCATTCTTCCACCCTCAATACCACGACTTGAGCAAGGCACCGAACCCCCAACTGCTCCCCGGCATGTGTGTGTGCACTTGGATGGGTTAAATGCAGAGCACAAATTCCGAGTATGGGTCACCATACTTGGCTACATGTAAAAAAGTAAAGTAATAAAAAGTGCTTGAACCCTTACAACAAAAACAAACCCTCAGTTATGGTCCCCTGACACATCGGTGCTTGGACCCCTAATATAAGCATAAGCAATCATTACCGAGTGCATTCATTTAGTGCTTGGACCCCTTACAATAACCTTTACAGTCAGTTTTTCCTGCTGCTTCAGTGCTTGTAACCTTAATTTAAAAAATAAACAAACAAACAAACAAGCACTATAGGGTTCCTGTAGCTGTGGTCATGAACACGTGGTGCCTGGACCCCTAAGTGTATTATCAATGCAAGTACCTAAATATATTTATTTTCCATTATCTTAAAGATTTTGTTAAAGACTTACGGTTAAAATTTGTTTCTAAGACAAATGCACATAGTTAAAAAGATAAATGCATACATTTATTCTTAAATTATATATATATATATATATATATATATATATATATATATATATATATTACTTAAAGTTAAATTGATTCCCGAAGCAAGTAGTTTTCCTGTAGAATTCAGGGGATGCAGTGAGGAGCTCGGCTTATTTGGGAAGTTTAAGGTGAAGGTCATTCCTGAAGCTGGTAGAGAAAAGATGTGCAAAAGCTTAATAAAAAATATCCTCCTAAGAACTTAATAGTTTCCGATTTTTTTTTGTCTAGTTGTCTTAATGCATAATGTTATCACTCCAAATGTTATTTCGGAATAAAAGAGAAGAAAAATAGTACAACTGAAGACCCTTCTATGAGCAGTTCCCCCGTCCTTTGCCCGCTTTGTGTACAAGTGTGTGTTACTAAAATATCATCCCCGTCTTTATTATCTCATTATAGCAATAATGAATTTATATCTGTGCCATAATCTGTCTGTCCATTTATGTTTCCAATCATTTTGTGTCTTTTTTTTTCCCATTTTGTCTTATTCTGTCTCTCTTCCATGCTCTCTCTCTCTTTCTGTCTGTCTCTATACTACAGGACAAATTGTGTCTCCCTCATCACATTCTGGAGGGGAAGGCGATCGTGAAAGTGGGCATCACCGTTCAGGCACTGCTGGACGAGGCCTCGGTGAAACAGAACCTCTTCACATGAACTCTGTTTTGGCGGTTTGCACAACCTCCATGAACCTTTCTCACTTTCTATCATGATATCCCGATACGCACGCTGATTTTATTTGCCACTTCTATTAGCCTCATCGTCCAAAGATGAACACATGGAGAAAACATTCCTTATTTAATATCTATTTATTAAGAAAGAGTAAGTTTATATATATATATATA
>CM075007.1:1219263-1240355 GCA_037576675.1 Pangasius sanitwongsei
CATTGTGGTGGTGTATAGAGCCAAAAATGTTAGAATTGTGTCGATGTCCCAATATTTATGGACCTGACTGTATGAGATACTGAACAACTCCAAAACACTAGTACAACTACATCAGCTTTGGGGCAGTGATGGTATAATGGTTAAGTCTTTGGCCTGTTGATCAGGTTGTGAATTCAAATCTCAGAACTGCTAAGCTGTCAATGTTGGGTCTTTAACCCTCAACTTCTTAACTGTTTCCTGTCTCCGTTATAGTCGTTTTAAATTAAAAAAGCAAATGCCAAATGTAAAATGTAAGGGGTATGAGTTCGAATACCACATTTAGGTAAAAAATAATTATTGTGGCCAGTTTGCAGACTTGCATCTATAACATGCCTTCTACACTGTAGCACTAACAATTACAAAACTCAGCAGAAGCATGTTTATTTCACTGTTTCTGCCCACCTGGTCTGTGACCACCTCCTTATCTTAAATTGATCAACTCTTATGAACTAGGCCCAATTTGCACAGTCATATCATATTATATATCCCTGAAAAGCTTGTTTCTGCCAGTATATGCTATTTGATCTGTCATCTTTTATCATCATAATGTGCATGTCAGTTTACTTTCTAAACCATATAAACCTTACTAACTGCAATGGAAACACACAATTTCAAAATATTTTTCTATATTCAGTACTAAAAGCTGTTTCCAGATGACCTGCATTCATGGCCATTCCTATGCCTAAGAAAGATGTTACATAGGAATATCTCAAAATGCTGATAACTGATGAATATATTAGAATTTATATAAAAACATTAAAAAATGGTATTTTCTTGTTTAAACAATAAAAAAATATATATTCCAACAAACTAGCCTTTCCAGATTAAAATGTATTATTAGTAATAACTAAAGCTTATAAAGCAGAGAGATATTTCTCTGCTGCAAATAAAGTGAACAGGCATATAACATGTAAAGCCTTCCCCCTGAGAGCATCTTCACAGTGAAGTAAACGTTTAAACAGATTAACTTTTTGGTTTTATTATGTATATAAAAAAGTATGCATATATAATTAAATTAGGTCTTGTTAGCATAGCCTAAATAAATGCTAATATTTAAGGAAAAAAACTTACAAAGAAATACAACGGAAAAAAAAGTCAACTGGAAAATTTAATATCCTAGCACAATGGCAGTATTGTAGCCTATGAGGTTTAACCAAGGTGCGTTGAACGCTTTACGTAATACCCCAGCTTGACTTATACTCGGCTATGGACAACCATGTCCAGTGTAAAGCAGATGAATTATGATGATCTGTTGTTTATAATCTGGATTACTTTTTGGTTCACATTGGGTGAAAGAGATCACCAATTGAGTCAACCCTTCACAAAAAAAAAAATCACATACGTTTCACGTGTTTTTGTGTGGGTCATATGTGATCACATGAACAGGTGCATTTCACCATGCTGTGCACTGAAATTGCATGGGAAAACTGTTAGGTAAACACTGATCACATGGGGAAAAAGAATTATTAATATGAGAAAATCTGAAAAATGAAATGATATTCCCTACATGTGAAAAATGACCGTGTGAAAATAAATAAAACATGATAAAAATCGTGTGAAATTTAAAAGGTGTGAAAAGCCCACTACATGTGAAAAATGTGTCTAAAAATGTGTCAATGTGTTCATGTGACTTTTTTTGTAATGGATCTGTATATCACTGCTCTGCTTATCCACTCATTCACAGCTTACATTACATTATCCAAAACCCTGCTGCATGCAGAGGTAACATGCGTGAGGTGCCTGCTTTGGATCACTCATTGTACTGTTGTTTAAAACACGAGGTGCCTCTGTGTCTCAGACAAAATCTGTTGCTCAATTGCATGGCTATCGTCGGAAAAATAAGCTGGGCTACTTCAAAGTGCTTGTGACTTGGCATTGTGGTGTGCGAACGTGATTAACTGTTTCCAGGTTTGTGTTCAAAGGTGTACTTGCACACAGGTCAAGCTGGTTCTCATCTCCTGATCCTAAAGTAGAAATTAGAAATCAAAACAGCAATATGTCAAAAACAGTCTTGTCATAAGATAAGTAAACTGTGAATAAGGAGAATAAGGAGACCTCATTGCATCCCTATAATTTCTACATCTTTTGCTAATTCTGTCAAGAAAGCATAAAAAAAATTATATAGTGTTTAACATGGTTAGCAGATTTAAAGATGGATAAAATAATAAGTATATTCCAGACCTAACTGTATACATATATACATATATATATATATATATATATATATATATATATATATATATATATATATATATAAAAAGGTCTCGGTCCATTACTACATTTTACTCAGTTGATCATTTTATTTTATTCAGTTCTGTTACATTGTTGTCCTGTTATGTATATGGATCAAACGGTGTGCATTTATGTTCAGGACACAGTTTTAATTGCTCTCTTAATGCTTAACACCTGATAGTGACTCCATCAGGACACTCCTCACGCCGTGTGTTATGGGTCCTAACGGATACCAGTGAAGAACGACTGACCTTTGTACTTAGTAACTTAGTAATGCATTCAGACCTTTGGACTGTGTATGTGTGCTATATATATATGGAACATATATAATAGGGATCAAACTGAATACGGATACATTATTCAGACTGAACAGATCTAAGTTCGAAGCAGATATACGAACAAGAGGCCCACTATTGTTTTTTTTTTTTTAAAGAAAGCTTGACAGAAAGGTTCACCGGGGATCTGGTTGAGGCAAGAGATGTGCATTGGGACTTTCCCCAGTGGAAAGTTTTCTCTCTCACTCACACAGACACACAGAAAAATTTTTAGTTTTTTTTTTTTTTTCCTGAGTAATGTTTGATTTTTCAGTGAGCCCAAACATGTTTCAAAACCATGCCGAGTGATATTTGGTGAGGATTTAGGCAGTGCTGTGTGGAGTGGGATGGCCTTCCCGGTCATTTAACCTTATCCTGTCCAGCTGCTCTGCTCTGGTGGAGTCAGATAAAGGTGTGTGTGTGTGTGAGTGAGTGTGAGTGTGTGTGTGTGTGTGTGTGTGAGAGAGAGATTGATTCACCCTGGTAGTAAAACAAGTGATGTTATTTTTGAAAAATATAAAAGCCAGGTGTCCTTACACATTTTGACAGGCAGTGTGTGTGTGTGTGTGTGTGTGTGTGAGATGTTAACGAGTAGCGAGGACATGAACAGCTCATTAATATCACACACACACACACACCTTTTGGATGTCTCAGGGGAGGCGTGACCTCAGTAGACTACAGAATATAAAACTATTTCTGTCTTTTCTCTGCTCCAGTCCATCTCATGTTTATGTACGTGTGCAATGTGGTGGAAAAAAGTGTAACGTGAATATTAACTGACATAATTAATACCTGATGAAGGTAAATACGCTAGCGGTGGGACCGAGTAATATGTACGGCTGCAGACGATACTGTGTGGGTTTGGGATTCTGTCTGCACGTGTGTTAGTATGGAGAGGAGAGTGTGAGTAGTTTTATGCATTTCAGACTGTGTATATATATATATATATATATATATATATATATATATATATATATAAATAATTGAGAATCATGTTTGTTTGAATGGATGGTTTTGTTTTTTGTCTTTTCGCATTTAACCCTGTTTCCACACTAGCCAGTGAAAGTGCCGAGTCACTCCTGTCACTTGTAGTTTGTTTGTTTGACTGTTGGCGTTTGTGCGTGTGCACTGTCTTCAGAATAATTTTTTAAGATCCTGATGAAAAATATTAGTAGCTATATACTGTATAGCTTCTAAAGCTATCTAGTTTAAACGCAACTGAACGCACTAATCAGCGTGAACATCTGTCGTACGCTAGGATTTGTACTAGCTGCGCTAACAGATTAGCAAAACAAGCTGCTAAAGCAACCATCTCTGCTACTTCCTTTTTTTCCCCCAATGTTCCTATACACATCTAAAGAGAGGTCTAATATGACAGGATGAAACCAGGGTTATAATTTTTATTTGCTTTTTTTTTTTTTTTTTTTTTGTACATCAAACAGTAATTGGGATCGAATCGCAGGTAGGAACCACAGGATGCACCACAGGATTCGAGCCAGTCGTACAGATGTTTTCGCTTTACAGCGTCGTACTTAATTCGCGTCGGACTGAGAAAAATCTCGATATGAAAACTCAGAATTATTATAGAAATCTATATATTTGTATTTCCTCGGACCACAAAGAATACTTTTGAGTTTTCATAAGGCGTGAGTAATAGATTGTTAAATAAGTATATTTTTTTATATTTTGTTGTGAATATTGTATGAATCCTCTATTTGCACACGCATATCTAACACTTTAAAAGACTTCGGTCACAAACTCCTGCGTCCACGGCAACGACATAAGTAACTAACTAAACTATTAAACTTGTATATATTACCTGTTATAGCTAAAAAAAAAAAAAAAACTAATATTTTTGTGTTCAAAACCAAATTTCCTCTAATAATCAGGACAGATGAGACTCTACGCAAGCATTGCACTAATTATTATTGGGTGTTGTTCAAATACACTGACCTTTCATAATTCTCCCTTTAGCAGTAATCACTTCATAACCTCCCAATCACTTTACTACTTCTGAAATTATTATACTACAATACTGAAATGTTTACTAAATATGTAAAATTGAAAAGTTTTGAGCTATAATCGCATGGTCCCAGGAATTTCTATGGTCCAATTCGTTGGTTAGGTTTAGGCTGAACATTTATTATAAATATAAAGCACAATTTTTTTCCAGAGATGCTAGACAGACAGACAGACTTTTTTTAAAATTATTTTTTAATTATTGTTATTGAATATTCAGGGCAGTTAGGCTGTAGATTCAGTTAGAACTTAATTTGCATGACATTCCATCAAATCACTTTTTTTTTTTTTTTTGTACAAAAAAAAATATATTTATTGTGCAAAAAAAACTTCACAGGGAGAAGAATGGAGAAAAATTGTAAGCTAGCTAGGAGACTTTCTGTAAGAATTAATTAGGCATTTTCTGTGTATGGCTTGAATTTGAATGAACGCAATGAAATCACTGCTGAAACAAATTGGGAAATCTACAAACGTTGGGAAAAAGCTACAATAGCAACAATTGTGTAATTTAATTTTTTATTTTTTTTTCAAAGATCAATTATTAAGACTTTAAACCCAAAGTCATAAATTTTAATCACTAATTTAACCAGATTTTAATTTAGTGTGAAAAAAAAAAACACTGATCTTTATAGACAGATAGCACTAGTATGATTTAAAATGGTATTAAAATAAATACCATCTAATACTGATTTTTTTTTCTTATTTATAATTCTGATACTAGTGGATATTTTTTAAGAATGGGATATTTTTGTTACCTGCTGAATGGAAGTACCTATAGTTTTATATTTTTAAACACATTTTTTTTTAATTGTAAAAATCTTGTACTAAAAATGGTTGTACTTTTTTCTTTTAAAAAAAAAAACAGTTTGTTAGTCATTAATTTTTGCCCCCGATGTACTGTAGCAGATGTTCACTGTCACATTCTTGCCTCAACTTCTGTATATAATGTGTATACCCACCTGCATTTTCTACAGTAAATCCATTTTACCTTTGACAAACGCAGCTGTATCTCATATTATATTCAGTTCGCTATAAATCAGTAAATATATCTCGGTTTTTTCAGGCACTTGCACCTTATTAAATAGCCACATAACATTTGTAAGGTAGGGAAGATGAGACAGCCAGTGATGCTGTACAACTCTACCCATAGTGTGTAATCTTGCAACAGAAAGGTATTAAACTGTACCTTTACTTTTCACTGGTTCTCTCTTGAATGGCTACATTTAGTTTCAAAGCGGCTTTACAGAAATCAGGAATGTTGATTTAGATCCCTAATGAGCAAGCCAGAGGTCAGAGTGGCAAGGAAAAACTCCCCGAGATGATGTGAGAAAGAAACCTCAAGGGGAACCAGACTCAAAAGGGAACCGGATAGTTGGATCGTAAATCATTACTCTTCCACAACTGCACACTATAAAGTCATTGAAGTTGTTCATTATCAAAGACCTTGACCGTGTACCCACTAAAGAAAGGGTAAGGCTTGGGCATTAACTGCTTTTTTTGGGCAGTGCGGTCTTTAGGGTATCCATGTGGCAGCAGAGAGCGAGTCACAAGCAGAAGAAGTAAACTGAAGAGTGCGTCAGATTCATTTACAGTGTATAACTGGACCACATGCTGCCTCACACGTCCAGCATCCCATCTAGGGTGTATCCCTATCTTGAGCCCGGTGTTCCTGGGACAGGCTCTGGATCCACTGCAAACCCTGACCAAGTGCTTACTGAAGATGAATGAACTGGACCACTGCAGAATCTGGGGAACCCTGAAACAGCTTATTTTCATGACTGATAACACACTTAAACCAATTGGATCAGATGAGTGTTGGGAGCAGGGAAAACTCCAAAATGTGCAGGCCACTGGGTCTTCTTCATGACCAGAGTTGATTAATTAATTATGGCACATTACCTTCACTTGCCCAGGTGATGGATGGAACTTCCAGACCTGCATTCACATATGCTTGTGCAATCGAGTCTATTACCCAATGGCCTAAGCTGTCTTTAGACCCTAGCCCTCGTACAGTGATCCCACAAGCTCACAAACACTTGGTCAAAGGCTTTATTCATAAAACCTGAAAGAAAGAGCATACTGACAAATTACATCACCTCGTAATATTTTTTATTGTTGTTTGTGAAAGGTGGCGATGAAAGGACCACATGGTTGTTTTGCTGGTCCGTCTTATGCATTCAGATACTTTGCGTGGTGCTTGATGTGGTCCTCGATGAACGAGAACACAAAGTAATAGCTGTGGTCATAGCCCTGCAGGAGCAACATGTAAAGAAGAATAGTTATTAAGATATATGTAGATATTTGTGTGTACATTCTCTGCATACAGAAACTGTAGTCTTAGTCAACTCAAAGTATTAGCACCCTTCAGGAGAATGGGCAAAATATGTTTAGTTCCCATGGATGGATAGTTAGCATGGGTAATATTGAAAACACCATTTTACTGACCACGCTAGCATTTTCATTCTGTTTCCCAAAAGCCTCCCATCCACAATAAAACTGATGATAAATCTGAAATGTTTTAGACTTTACTGAACTTTATTAAAAGCACTCTGGAGAGCTATTCCAAAAGATGCATTTACAGTGGACGAAAAATGACACTTTAGCTGTGATTCATGGGTTTCTAGAATTTTGAAATTAACTATCAGACACCACATCCATTAGATCAAGCTGTTTGAGGGGTTGCAATAAAGACAAGTCGCACTAAATGAAATTACTGACACTGGGCCTCATTTATCAAGCTGGCTACAAACAGACTTATTCATAAATCGTTCATAGCAGCATTTAAACAAGAAATCCTGCAATTTTGGAAAAAAAAAAAAACTTTCGTATCCTACTCGTTCTCCTGAGTGTGTGTAAATTTATGCATAAGAAGACGGTAAACCTTGACTGATCGGCTTCAAATCATATAAATCATGATGAATTTCAGGACTTTTATATACAGACTATGCTGTCAAGTTGAAATTGCTTATGTATTTCAATTACACATACAAATTTAATGAATATGTTGTGAAACCCAGTCAAACCCAGCTGTACGAGACACTGACATTGGGCGGGGACTTCAACGGGGCAAACCTTAACAAGGTAATGGCAAACCTGTACTAGCACGTCACGTGCCCTACCAGAGGAATCCACATGCTAGACCAGTGCTATTCACAGTCTAAGGACGTTTATAAAGCTACATCACGGCCTTCTTTCGGCAAATGGGACCACGACGCCATTTTTCTTATGCCAAAATGTAAACAAAGGCTTGTCACCAGAGCTACCTGTTTGAAGGTGATCACGGTCTGATTTGAGCAATCAGAGGCCACTCTCCAGGACACACTCGGGATGGATGACTGGGACACGTTCCGGGTCAGCATGTTTACAGCATGAAAAGAGTGACGGGGTTCATTGGTACCCTGGCGGATAATATCCATCCAGACTTATCAGAATTCATGGTTCTATATGGACGAGTACAAGAAGGCATCCTATGCACTGAAGAGTGCAGTGAAGGAGGCCAAGCAGAGCTACAGGGACAAACTGAAGTAGCATGTGGAGAGGGCTGAGAACAATCACAGACTATAAGACACCGACTCCACACATGTTGAGGGCTGAGTATCTAAACTCCTGTGCATGCTTTGAGTGGGTCCAATCATCTCCACTCATGAACACACACTCACACACCCATCTGCATCTCCGAGAACCTGGACTGTGCTAACGCATCACTCATTCCATCACCACACACACCAATCAGGACATCCATGATTCCTGGACATTCGTGTACACAATGTGTACAGCACATATCAGACACACTTGCACACTGCAGTGTGCATTCTGTACTAGGATATTTATTGTTTATACGTCCTGGTTATTTATGGGTGATTGGAATTCATCAGTATGCTCATGCAAGTACAAAAGAAACCTGCATTTCTAAAACTCTGTAAATCTGCTGGAAATTTTTTTGTTAGTTTTGTCTTAAACATTCACACAGAACTTTACTAAAAGATCGATAAATGAGGCCCACTGTGCCAACAACTATAATGGTATGTAACCTGATTAGAAAATTGAGGGGGGTAAAAAATGGGCTGCATAAAACGAAAAGCCCCCGAACTTTAAATATGGAGGTGGATAAACGTTGCTGTTTCGCAGCTGGGGGTTCAGGGGGCTCATGTGAAAATCGATGGCTTCATGAATTTTGCTAAGTACCAGGATATTTTTCGCTGAAAACTTGGTGCCTCTGCCAGGAAAGTTCAGATTTATGATATACATAGTTACCGACCCCAAACAATTAGCACAAACATAGCTGCAGGAGCACAAACTCGGTGTTTCGCAACGGTTATTCCAGTCTCTGGAGTTGAACCCTGTTGAACTGAAGAGCGAGGGCCACGTGTAAAAATCGAAGAATAAAAAGGAGGATGTTTGGTATGAAACTGTGATACTAAAAAATGTTTTATTTAAAAAAAAAAAAAAAAAATAGTGATAAAACAAAACTATACATCATCCATGTTTAGACTTAATATTACTCATTTCATATGTTGTTCATTTTTGCTTCTTTTCATGAAGGGTGCCAATAGTGTATAGTATAGTTGATGTGCGTTCCTTTACTCTTATGAGTGAAGCTGATTGATTGATTGATTGATTGATTGATTGCGCTCAGATCACCTCTCATTCTGATGTTGTTTCGTTTCATAAATCAGACGCACACCTGTTCATAAAACACTCCAGGCACTTGGATCTGCACTCGTTTCTGTGCAGCTTTGATGAACGAGCGCCAGTGTGTGTGTGTTTGTGTAACTGGCTAGCACACAAAATTCCTTTTTGTCATCAAATGGTGCGGCGACTGACCTGCTGAAGTCGAAACACAACAGGGATCTTCTTCTCGGAACAGGCGGCGATCAGGTTATCAGGAAGCAGTTGGCTGGCCGACAGAAACTGGTCGTCACGGCCCTGGTCGATCAAAATATCCAATTCCGGACCCGAGTACGAGGCAGCCAATACCGTGGCATCATACGCCTGAAACAAAGTAGATGGCCGCATGAAGATTCAATAAACGTGTACAACAGATCAGCCAACACTCGGCGAGTGTATGTGCGACGCCTGTTCCTGAATCAGCTCATTTGCATTTAGTCACACCCACAGAACTCCATAAAAGGTCATGCTCATACAGGGCTTGAATACTTAATGACTACTAAACGGTGAAAGAGAAAGCCCAAAGGCAGAAGTGCAAGTTATTGTGACTCATTTCTATGCCAATAAGAAATGTTTAGCAGTGTAACAGCACCTTAAAAAACCATCAGGCTCTAGAGACAGATTACAGAAACGGTAAATGAGGTGCGAGTTTATTGAGGAGGAGAAAAGGTGTACACTTTAGCCAGGTGATCGCGGGACACCAAGCGCGTCACACAAGAGAAACTGTTATCTTAATAGCGTTCATTCTCCAGAAACAATAAGCAGCTTTACACATCCTTTCCCTCATGAGCGTGGCATGCGCTAAATCTTCTCTCAGCTGAGGTATTAGTTTATGGTTTATGGTTTATGGCTATGCACGGTGAAGCTTGTCGTGACTGAATGACTAGTTTTATTAGACTTCATTTATGGGTTTATTGGGTTTGTGCTCAGAGTCTTGCACAAAAAAAAAAAAATCTTGTTAAATCTTATTAAACACCACTTCATCTATACCAACTGTTCTTTCTTTACCTCCCAGGTGGATTTTTCAGGTCCCAGGTAGCCAGAAAAAGCCTTTTGTCCCCAAGCACACTGCATTGGGTTACAGATTGGGGCAAAAGCGGAAACAGCCTATAAAAAAAACAAAACAAAACAAACAAAAAAAACACATTTTAAGAAGAGTTAAATCCATGTGTTACCATTTTCTGCTCCATTAGGCCCATGAAAAGAACATTCACCCAACCTTTTCATCGCAAAACTGCACTTAAAAAAACGGCATCTTTATTCAAATGTGTTTAAAATAAGAAGCTTTTAGAAGACGGCTGTACCTATGCTGGCCTGTCGAAGGCAACAGACCTCAGTGGCACAAATGCTGCCCAAAAAAGCTAATGAGAGAGACATTATTATTTAACATTTTTCTGAGAACACGTTGGTAAAGTGACCTCACTAATGCTCTTGTAGCTGAACTGACAGCCACGCTCCAACATCTAGTGGAAAGCCTTCCCAGAAGAGTGGAGCTCATTATAACAGCAAAGGGAGGACCAACTCCTGATTAATGTCCATGGTTTTGGAAAGGGAGGTCCAAAAACATCAGTCTGTGATGGCCAGGTGTCCACATACTTTTGGCCATATACTGTATATGCACAGAGAGGTCTGTGGAATTCATTTTAAAGGCTCCCAGCTGCAAAAAAAGGTTTGAGGTCCCTTGTCATGTGGTATACTGTTGCAACACAGACACTGCTGATATGTTTAAACACCTGCCTTGTATTTCCCAGGATTCTTCAGTGCACAGATGAGAGCGCCGTGGCCACCCATAGAATGCCCCGAGATGGACGTCTTCTCCGGATCCACGGGGAAATTAGAGTTTATTAAACGTGGCAGCTGAGTGAGAGAGAAACAGAGAGAGAGAGAGCCCAAATATTTCCCGAAGACAGATCAGTCATGTGCTAATGCTAGCTAGGCTAGAGAATAATGGGGTCTGTGGGTTTGTACCCACCTCTTCGGTGACATAAGAGTACATGCGATAGTTGGTCTTCCACGGCTCCTGCGTGGCATCAACGTAGAAACCGGCTCCTGTTCCAAAATCCCAGCTTTCGTCTTCTCCTTCAATACTGCAGCCGCCTGACAGGACAGCGGGCCACGGTTATCAGACTTTACGCTGACGTTGTGTAAAAATATTTGCGGATTTACGAATGTTGCGGAAACGCCGATGTTTTCCGTACTCGCACTTATGCCAAAAATAAACACAGTATAAATGACTGGGTTTCACAAAATATTCTCGATGGTATTCCTAGTCCTTGACCTTGACACATATACACATATATATATATATATATATATACACACACAGAGAGAGAGAGAGAGAAATTCTTGTGTAAATGCTGCTTTGGACAAATTTCCAAATAAATCGGTTCATATCCAGCTTGATAATTGAGGCCTAATGTGTGTGTTTGTGTTTTGTGCGTATGGGCGAATCTCCCTTTCACTCACGTGGGCTCGTATCCGGGGCGACAATGATGATGCCATGCTCGGAAGCAGCCCGTTGGCATCCTGCTTTGGTAATGAAGTTCTGCTCAGTGCATGTTAGCCCTGTCCCACAGAAACACATACATGTATACTGTCTTACAATCTAGACAACCCAGTTAATTAAACCAATTACAACTTACAATCCAGTTCGTTAAAGCTATTTCTAAATATAAATCTTACCAAAAAAAAAAAAAAAAAAACTAAAGAATAAGATACCGGAGAGCCAGTACAGCACGGGGCATTTTCCACTTTCAGCCTTAGGAGGAAGATAGATGGCAAATTTCATCTTGCACTTTAGTTCAGAGCTAAAAAAGAAAGAAAGAAAAAATAATGAACATGGTGAAGCTGCAACACAAATGATTAGATTGTGTTTTCCAAATCAGTCCCTGGCTATGTCTCAGTATCTGGTCATCTGTCTACTTACACAGTATTTTTAGTCTTTAAGAGTAACCCGATGTCTGTTCCATTCCTTATAATCGCACAAAGCGACATGACAGCAATTTATAATAGCACGGTATTTTAGCCAGGGTCTTCCTGCCCTTGATACCATGGGAAAATACCAGCAACTAAGCCAAAGCCAACTTGTGAAACTCCAAAACTCCCCACGAGCATCTGTTCAAACAGCTGTATGCAAATATAAAATTCAGGGAATGCATGTCATCGCCAGGACAAAGACTGGAGGAGTGTTCATTGGTGAGACGAAACCAAAAAAAAAAAAAAAACTGTTTGGTCATAATGATCAGCTTTATGTATAGAGAATAGCGTTCAATCCAAAGAACATCATCCCAGCTGTGAAGCATGAAGGGTTGCAGCATCATGTTGTGGGGGTGTTTTGCTGGAAAAGGGACTGGTGCGCTTCGGAAATGAATTCTGTCACGAAGGAATGGGCAAAAAATTCAAGCAAGGTGTTGCGCCAAGCTTGCGGAAAGCTACCCCCAGAGTTTGACTCACGTTAAGCTATTAAAAGGCAATGCCACGGAATACTAACAAAGTGTATCAAGACTGGAAAAAGACCAGGTGATTTTTTTTTTTTCTGATCTTCAACCGTCAGGTTTGGGTGAATCTGTGCCCGTGATAGCCTCAGATTCCTGTTCTTGGCTGACAGGAGAGGAACCCAATGTGCTGTTGTAGCTCATCCACCTCAAGCTTCGATGTTTTGTGCATGCTGAGATGCTTTTCTGCTCACCACAGATGTAAAGAGTGATTATACGAGTTATTATATCCTCAAACCAATCCAATTTTCCTCTGACCTCTCTCTCTCTCATCAACGACACGTTTCCCACCCACAGAACTGTCGCTTATACAATGTTTTTTTTTTTTTTTTTCGCACCATTCTCTGTAAACTCTACAGACTGTTTGTGTGTGAAAATCCCAGATCATCAGCAGTGTCTGAAAAACCAACAATCATGCCAAGGTCAAAAAAGTAGGTTTAAAAAAAAAATCTGTTCTAAATTCTTTACATATAGGAGAAAGATGAAGTCCATAGAAAGATTTTTTTTTTTTTACCTGTCATGCTCAAACACTTTCTGGTATCCACCACAGCACTTGTTGGATGACACCTGCGTTAAGGCCATGGCTTGCTTCAATCAAAAACAAACACACATTTATAAGAAAATGAACACGTTTTGTTTATGAAGTTTTATTTTTCTTTTACTCCTTCAGCATACAAGTTCATGCAAACAGAGTAATCACTGAGACTGGTTTCAGCTGTGCTGTGCTTAAAAGAGCACACAGCTGCAAAAATAGTCTGCTGCTGCTGCATCCTTATTGCACTATCTAGTGCACTACCAGCGAGGCGGAAGCACAGACCGGAAGTCAGCGCTCTGCACCCTGCCTAGTGCGCGTGTGTAGGGACTGAGCAGCTGTTCGGGACACCGCCGCAAAGTTACAAGCTAGCACACGGACCAGCACACAACGGGTTTAGATAAACCGAACTGGAGGAAAATATCAAAACAAAACAAACTTAGATATAAAAATTAAGCCAAATTCTAATGGTTACATGCAGCTGCATGAATTTAAATGAAAAAAATCACTAATTATAGCTCGTGCTAGCTTGCTACAGCGCTTAGCGTGCGGCAATAAATGACACTTTAGATCAAAATATTAGCGCTAATCACACCTTTGTGGTGGTGGTGGTGTTTTTAATAAAGCCCTGGATAGAGCAGGTTCTTCACTTCTTCAGCTCTTCTTCGCTGGTGTCAGCGAGGTTCAGAGGTCGCCGCTGACGTCATGACGTCGCGACACGGCGCGTTTGCGTCACCGTCACGCAGCTGCCATGTTCAAGAGGGTCTATTATTATTTATTTTTATTTTTATATATTTTTTATTTTTATTTTTACAGCTTTTTTGTTAGAACACTCAGAGGTTGAAGAAACGTATTGTTTGGGATTTAGTGACCGCTCTAAAAAGTTTCTTTGGTGGTGAATTTTGATTTATGAATGTAAAATTTGGTTAAAATAATAATCAAATTGATCAGAGAAACTTGAGAGCTGACCTTTCTGTCATAGTCAGTGAAACCAGACAATACATTTCTCCAAAGTAAGAAAAATTTAGGATCGATATGATCAGCAATAAAGCGGGTTAATTTACTCCAGAGTTGCTTTGTATTGGGGCAAAACCAAAATAGATGTACCAGCGTTTCTCTATGGTCTCCACAGAAGTACAATTTACATCAAAGTCTTTCTTAAGTTTCTGTAGGTAACGGTTAGTTGGATCTTTTTTGACTTTGTTAGCCAAGAAAAAAACTTCTGTGGCAATAGCCAAACTCGATCCCAGCAGATTTCTCCAACAAAACTGGACCAATATGACAAGGATGAAGGTGTACTGATGACTTCTTTGTTGAAAAAGTTGCCAAATTACCTTATTATTATTCTTACTATGCATTGGAAAACAAGTTTTGCCAACATTCGTTTCAGTTACATCAACCGATATAGGTTGATAACCGTTTGCCTTCAAAAAAGTCAAAAGTTTTTCTTTAAAAAGTGAAATAACACCTGAGGGGACAGCGTCAAAGACGATCGAGAATTGCTTTGGAGGAATAGGGATTCCATAATCCTGAATAAAATCAGCATAATTATAGAGCTGACCATAATTCAAAGAATTGACTGAACAATATAACATTATTATTAAACCACTGTTGAAAAAAAGTGATTTATTTTTATACAAAACATATCTATTATTCCAAATATAAAATCTATAAGGCTTAAAGTTGTGTTTGTAGATAAGAGACCAGGCCAGTAACATTTTCTATGGAACGATGAGAGTTTGAGGGGAATTTTGTCAATATTATAATTACATAGCAACAAAAAAATTGAGAGCACCAACAGAGGAAAAGACATGACGGGGAATACGATTCCACAAGGAGGCTGGACACCTAAAGTGTAAAGCCTTTGAGGGCAAAATCCTACCTCTTAAAGACAAATCTCCCAAAAGCCATTGATTGAATTTCTTTTTTGTTTTTGCAATGACAAAGACATCTCTGGGACTCATTTTTGTCTACAGTGACACCTAAATAAGTAACAGATTCCTTTAGAGGAAAATTGGAAATTGAGTCAACAGTTGATTGCACTCATTGATAGCTAACAATTCACATTTTTAAGATTTAAACGAAGACCAGAGGCATTAGTAAACGCTCCTAAAATACTGATAGCTAGAGGAACTTGAGAGCTGTCCTTCAGAAACAAGGTTGTATCATCAGCCAGCTGACTGATAATTATAGTTTTGCCAGCGACGGTAATGCCCTGCAGATTACTAGACTTAACATAAGAGCATAAAAGTTGGGCAGCAAGTAAACAAAGATAAGGAGGTACTGGGCATCCTTGCCGGATGCCACGTAGCACTTCGAATCTGGTTGATGACCCATATTTAAGCTTGATAGAACTATTGGCATTATTGTAAAGAGTTTTAATGGCATTACAGAAGAAGTCTTCCGAAGCCAAATTTCCTTAGTGAATGGTAAAGAAAATTAAATATAAAACCATGGAATTAAATGCGAATAATCAAGTAAATCTAAAACTAGTCTAATATTGTTAGAAATATGCCTCTTATGCATGCACCCTGATTGCACTTCATCAACTACAGAATCCAATACTACTTTAATTCTTTTCGCAAGCATAAGAATTTCGCAAAAAAATTTGTAATCATTATTTAACAGGCAAATAGGGCGCCAGTTATCAATGGAAAGCGGGTCTTTGTGGGGTTTTGGAATTAGTCTAATTAAACCTTGAGTCATACTCCAAGGTAAGTTACTGTCTGAAAGGCTCTCGTTAAACACTTCAAGCAAAAAAAAAAAAGGTGCCAAATGCTGAGAAAATAATTTATAAAATTCAGAGCATAAACCGTCTGTTCCAGGGGATTTGTTATCCTTCAGCAGTTCTGTACAACTACAGCTCTCTGTTTTGGATAAAACGCGACCACACAAGATCTCTTTCTGATTCATCAAGTTGAGGTGTGTTCTCTAATGAATTCAACAAAGTGTCATTTTCAGAGTATTCTGATGTAGATAATTTCTTATAAAAGGTGGAGCAAAAGTTGGATATAAGTTTTGGGTCATCAGTTATCGCATTGTCAGTTTTTAATTGATCAATATTGTTTATCTTTACATGATATTTTTCTAACTTAAAACAAATAAGAGGAGTTCTGTTCTCCTTCTTCTAACCATCATCTGAGAGAACAAAGAAATATTTGCGATAATGTTTTGTTCCTCTATCTTTCTAGTTTTGGCTAGATTACTTCCAAACTTCCTTAAGTATTTTGCTGACTCATATTTAAACAATTCCCGATTTAAGCAGTATTCATTTTACATTTTGGCTTTACTAAAGAAATGTGATATTGACCGAAAGATTTTAGTTTTCACTTCTTCATATTTAAGAAGAGAGTTGTTCAATTTCCAGTAATTTGCTTTGTTATATCCATTATCTGAAGAGAGTAAATTAATAGAAATGTAAACAGCTTTATGATCACTCAAAGGACAGGGAAGAATGTTAACTGAGACATCTTGTTCTTTAGTACTTTTGGAAACTAGCCAATAGCCTAAACGAGAGAGCTTTGTATTATCTTTGTTACGCCAAGTGAACAGGACCACATCTGGGAATTTAACTTTCCGTATGTCTATTAAATCAAATCTTTCCATAAAACGCTTAAGGTATACAATCCTGATGTTATTGCAAGCAGGTGGCTAATTTATCTAATATAGGATTCAAAATTATAATTAAATTAAAGTCCCCTCCAATCAATATATGGGAATTTGGAAATTTGACTAACCAAAGCTTAAGTTTGTTTTCTATATCTGCGAATAATTGAATGTTTTCTAAACTAGTGTTATACCTATACACATTAAAGATGATGAAAATAATTTGACAAATAAAATGCCCAATTGGATCTGTGTCTGTATGAAGAATGACACCATTAAACCTATGTTTCATGTTTAAATCAGCTGCTGATCTTTCTGTACAGTGAAAAAACCACAAACCCCATTGAATTCTCCAAAAATTCACATCGTATGAAATCGAATGAGTCTCCTGACAGAAACAAATATCAGTGTTTAGCTATTAGTTGTTAGTGTTTTCTTAAACCCCTGGCGTTTAACGAAACTATAGACAATGAAATACTTTGAAAACGAAGTAACTTTTAAGAAACTTCCAAATAAGTGATGAAAAGTGTCAAACTGAACTTCAGCTGCACCTTAACGGAACACAAATTCCTCGGCGAAAAACAGTATGGAAGTCCAACATACTCACTACAGTTATGCAGATTTTTAGGATGTTGGTTAACATACACAGCCTTTATACTATACAGAATATATCATCCAGTTGTCCTGTCCATCGATGAAGGCCCGAGCTCCAGACTTTCCTTCACTTCTTGCCTTCTTTACCACAGGCCGCAGCTTCAGTCTGGCCTCCCTGACAGGTTGTGATAGATCTTCAGCATAGCGGAGCTTGTTTTCACGCATGAAGGAATGATTTTTGGCAGCCTTCCAAATGGAAACTCTGTAGGACCTCAGCGAAAACCGAATAATGATAGCTCTTGGTTTGGAGGTAGATTGTATCTGTTTCCTGAGCTGGTGTACAACGTCGACAGCTTCAGCATTCTTAACCATCATTCTGCCTCCAGGAGAATGTTCTGACATAACTCTATAACTTTATCTTTCAAATTTTAGTTTGCATTTTCGATCACGCCATAAAGCTTCAAAATTCCACCTTCTTGAGTAAGACCCCAGCTCACAAACCCGCATTTGGAGTTTGGCCACTTTCCGTTCTTCTTCTTTGAGACGAGTATCAACGTTCTCCATTTTCTTCTGTGTATCGTGAATTTCACTGCATGCAAAGTCCAGCGTTTTCTTCAACCCTTCTATTTTCATTGAGTTTTCATCAATTTTCTTAGAGTTTTCGCTTACCAGCTTTTCGATAGAATCAGCTCACTTAATAATGAGATTGGAGAAGGTAGAGATGGCAATGTTATTTGGTGATGAAGATTCAGTCTCCTTCTCGTAAAGGGCCTTTTCTGCTGCTGGGAATTTGCACAGAGTTACAGGTAGTGAGGGAAACTCTTACTGTGACATGATGACCGCCACAGCTGACATGGTGCTAGCATAATCATTGCAGGAGGCTATCAGAGCGTTACGTGGTGAATCTTCAGGCATCTTCATGGCTCTTTTGCATTCTTTTCCTTTCATGACTCAACATTAGTTTGTTTTAGGTTGTCACAACAGCCCATTCTGCTGTTACATGTTAGTCAAATGAGGACTTTCTGTTTTTCCCCGTTTTAAAGGCGTTTTGTGCAGAAGCTCAGCCGAGTTGACCTTACTCGGTAGCCGATCTTACTCGGTACTGATTTTACAGTTTATGAAGATATAATTTTTCCCTCATGTGTCAGCCATTTTAAAATAATACAAAATACATTTTGTTAAAAAAATGTCAGAGGTGTCACTGATGTCACACCACAGGTCTGTAACACCAGTGACATTGTTATTTTTGTTGAAAAATTGTGTGGACTTCAACAGTTGTGCTGGTCCCTGGTGTTTATTATGATTTTTGTCTTCAAAAAAAGTGAAAAAAGGCCTAAAAATGTAATAAATGAAAATCCATAATTGTTCCTTATTGTAATATGTGTGCCAAACTGAGCCATGAACTTGTGGAATGAATATTTTAAATAGTTTGTTTAATGTAATGTAATCTTAATACATTATGTGTTAAGGAATGTAACAAATCCAAAAACTAAAGCAAATCTGTTAAATGATTATTAAATTGTTATTTTTGACAACTGCAAATAATAGTTTCTTTATTTGGGAAAGACAGTGTTTCTTTGAAACACAGTTAGCTTGCTTACTTAATCACATTAGACAGAAGCTAGAAAGCTTGCCAGAAAGTCCCACAGGATATCTGGTTCAAGAGTTGAACAAAGTCATATATAAAGTTTTTATTACTGTTTTCGAGTGTTTCCAGGGCATAGTAAGCCATAGAGTTTACATAACAAAACAACAACAAAAAAAACTTCTGGTATAGACTACACCTGCTTCTGGTTTAAATCTGAGTATGAAAACAGATATGAGTGTTTTGAGCACTAAACAGATAGAAATACAGACAATTGGCCTCATTTATCAATCTGAATACAAACAGATTTATGTGTAAACCATTTGTACGAGCACTTTCACAAGACATTTTGTATTTATAAAAATCCTGTAATTTAAAAAAAGACATTCGTATCATACTCATGCTCATCATACTCAAGTGTGTGTAAGTTTACACATAGGTAGATTAAATAATGTAAACCCCAATTGATCTGCATCAGTTCATATAAACTGCAATGAGTCGCTGCACTTTTATGGATTATGCTATCAAGTTTCAACTGCACACAAATTTAATGAATATTTTTTGAAACCCAGTCATTTCATATATAAATGCATTAAGTAAAGAAATACTAAATATGATGAAAAAGAAATTAAGCAAAAATAAATCCAAATAAATAAGACTAGTCATTCAATTAAGAATGCCGCTGTATAAAAGGAGGCTCCGTTGGTGTCCAACACGCTATTCATTGCACCACAGAGTCCCTTTAAGCATTCTGGCATGGTGTTTTATCTCAGGTTTTTCTATATTATAGGAAGGCATAGTGTTTGCCTGTTCATGTTTATTAGACAGGTGCTTTAATGTTGATAGCAATTGAAATCTACATGCAACACACAAATGAAAGAAAACTCTGGCAGGACCTGAGCCCACAAGCTTTTAACAGCTTTTAATAGCATCAATACTAAGCCTAGAAGTCACCAACCACTGTGCCACAGAAACCATCTTGGCTTGCTTGTGTGATGTTTCTTCTCAGACGGTAACAAATGCATGGAAGGCACCAACAGAAGAGCCTTGTATCAGGCACTGCTGAGATTCAAACTCTTGACCTCCTGTTTACTTGGCAAGCACTTTAGAGCCCAATTTGGCTTTCTGGCATGGTGTTTCGTGTCAGGGTCTTCCAAATTCATGGAAGCCATTGTGCTTGCAATCACAGAAGAGTTCTTGTTTTTTAGGCAGGCGCTTTTCCGTTGCTAGCAATTGAAATCACCATGCAACACATCTGAACACAAACAACTCTGGCAGGACCTGACCCTACAAGCTCTTAATAGCATCAACACAAAGCCTAGAATTCACCCTCCAGTGTGCTCCATCTAGCCTGCTTGTGCAGCATTTCATTAATGAAACAAATTTCATTTCAGACTGTAGCAAAGGCCTGGATGGCATACCTTCTTGCACCAAGAGAAGAACCTCGACTCAGGCACTGCTGGGATTCAAACCCAGGATCTCCTGTTTATTAGGCAGGCACTTTAACCAACTAAGCCACAGCGCCATGGAGAAATGACCCAGCAGTAATGAATACCCCATGTTTTTATCTGCGATGCTTCTGATCTGGACATTAGCTCTTGGTCAAGCTAAGATTTACTCCAGTGGCATGCATGCCTAGGTGACATATTAAGACATCTACTCAACCAGCCATGCAATGCATATTCTGTGGTGTCAGATTCAGAAAAAGATAGCCCAGACATAGGCATCCTACACAAATGCTACCATTGATTTGAGGCTTGCTAGGATCCTCAACATATGATAAACCACAAACATAGGTCAAGAGATATACATCTACAAACAGCAGACAAGCAATAGCAGATAAAAGACACTATGTGATCTCTGGCCATAGTCTTAACAATCACCAAAATTCTGTTGATAGCAATTGAAATCAATATGCAACACATGTCACATGTGGAGAGATGCACACAGAAAAAGCTAGAGGCCATTCTGGAATACCCTGACCATCCCCTACACAACACCCTGATGGA
>CM075007.1:1251089-1262542 GCA_037576675.1 Pangasius sanitwongsei
ATGAGGTGATTTAAGGTCACTTTTCAATACTGTTGCATAGATACTGATTGATATAATACTGATTAACAAATGATATTTATATAGATAACAGGAAAATTCCTCCATATATACAGGTTTATACATATTTTAATAAAGTATGTATTTACTGAGTGTATTATTTTGTCCACTGTTTGCTGTGAGAAACTAACTGGTTACTCACAATGAGTAAAGCATGTTTTCCATTCCCAGAATATTGGATCCAGTGTGATGTCACTAACAGTTAAATACAGACATACAATTCTTATACATTTCTTTCTTAACATGAGCTTATTCAAAAACATTAAATATTTACATAGGGAGATTCTGTTTTCACAACAAAACAAATGCAATTTATATGTGTAAAGATAAACTCTGCACCAATGACAGAGCATGTTTGCTAGTACTATTGGCCTTGTCATCAATTTGGCAATGGAGGTCTTGACTACAGCCCTATATGTCCCACCCCCAGGGGCAGGTATCACTCTACAGTAGTAGCTTTTTTAGCAGCAAACATGGTTCGTCAGTATGTTTTGGTCTTGCATCTTCCGGCACACTATTCCCTTTTCTAACAATCTCCTGGTTGAGAAAAATGACTGGACTTTATTCATTTCAAAGAGGGTGTCATTTGTGCAAATTTGCTGTAAGAGCCATATGTAATTTGTTTCTTATAAAGATGAGGAATAAATAATTGTGTGTTAAGCAATTGTAAAATAATTATAAAAGTAAATAATCTAATATGTGTATTATATTTCATCTTGACAATGATGTCATTTCCGGCAAGGACCGTTAGCTTTTTTGTGATGCAATATTGGAGCGAAACAGTTTTTTGACCGTGTAACATTTTTCCAGTTAATTTTGTTATTAAACTTTACCTACAGAAAGTTACTGGACTACGGAACGTTATTCGAGTTCAAATCACGCTCACACATGAAGAAGCAGCAAGAAAGATGAGAATTTAAACGGACTGCTATCACAAATAAAGTAAAAAAAAAAAAAAAAAAAAAAAACGAACGTGAAAGTGCGCGGACGGCGCGCATTTGAATCGACAGCAAGGACATCATCAAGGAAATCATCGTCTGTGAATGAACACTGAAATGTTTCACGATCGTGGACTATGAATAATGGACAGTGATTTATTCTCCAGTGGATTTAAACTGCGTCACAGAGAAGAACGTCGCTACTTGTTAAAGTTCCGCTTTTTGAATGAGGTAACGGACTTTTAAATCAGCTACAAAATTGACGCAATGCATGTTTGAAGAAGCTGAAATGCATACGATTGATACAGAAAGGTATTGTTCGTACTTTTAATCGTCTGCCAGCAGTTTGTGCATTGATGGAATTAAGATGGCTGAAGGGGAGAGGACGTTGCAGTTTTTTAACACAAGAGGGCGCCTAAACCCACTGAAAGAGCGTTAGAGGAGCAGCTTCACAGACGCATTGGACTAAGAAGAACGAAATTATCTGCTCTTACCAGTGAAAGCAAAGACATTGAAAAGTTGATGATTGATGAGGAAAATCTGCACAATGTACAAAAGTTGATGCAACTTGACTTTGCACACTTGCTAACCGAGTTAACTGATTTAAATTTGCAAGTTCAAGATCTTTTGCCTGAAGATGAAAAGATTGCAGATCAACAAAATTGGTTTCAGCCTAAAATGGATTCCCTGAGACTTTTTGAAAAGAAAACAGAGAACTGCATAACTGCTGTTGGTGATTAAAAAAAAAGGCCAAAATAACAATCTTGATATGGAGGATGATGTTAGTCCTCACGACAATGCCTCAGAGGTATCTGCGAACAAGAGTGAACCTAAAAAGAAGCATGATTCAGATATTGAAAGTGGATCAGTTTCCTCCTCAGTATCATCAGCTTGTGCACGAGAAGAATCAAAATGTGCAGTTCTGCTAGCAAGGGCAGCATCCCTAAAGAAAAAACAACAACTTGAAATTGAAAAGATGCAGCTTTGGAGGAACCTGGAATAGAAACAGCACTTGCAGAAAGCAGTGCTAAATTAAAGGTCCTGAAAGAGTATGAAGGATCAGATGACGGTAGAAGCAATGTACAATCTAAGCCAAGAAGGGGAATCCACCAGAAGCAATCAGAGCTGAAAACAGAGCAGAGTGATGATTCACCAGGTCATTCATCTGTGGGGAAAAGTAAAATGAAGGCCATCTCAAATCCAGTGTTACTTGCACCACCACAATTAGACACATCAAGAGCCACAGGCCACAGCAATAATCGTCAAGCAGATGACAGCATTATTCAAATTATGCAGAAGCAAAATGACTTGACTGAATTGCTTGTGAAACAGCAAAGACAAATTCAGCTTCCAAGTAAAGACATCCATTTACTGGTGATCCATTGACGTTCAAATCCTTCATCAGGTCTTTTGAGTGTACCATAGAACACAAGATAGACAATGAAAAAGACAAGTTATATTACCTAGAACAATACACCGCTGGAGAGCCACAAGAGATCGTAAGAAGCTGTGAATATATGCCATCAAGCAGAGGTATCAGGGAAGCAAAATGATTGCTCCAAAGGCATTATGGAGATGAGCTAATCATAGCAAGTGCTTTTATTGATAAAGCTTTAAAGTGGCCACAGATCAAGTTTGATGATGGTAATGCTTTGAGTGCATATGCTCTGTTCCTGATTGGTTGTTGGAATACAATGGAAGATGGAGAGTTCATGGAGGAAATGGACAATCCTACCAATATAAGAGTTATACTTTCAAAGTTACCATACAAGATGAAAGAAAGGTGGCGATCAGAAGTTTACGGCATCAAAGATCAACAAGGAGTAAGAGCAAGATTTACTCATTTAGTTGACTTTATTGATTGTCAAGCTAAAGTGGCCATGGACCCCCTCTTTGGTGACATACTGGACCATCGCAATGTTGTAACAGCAAAGGTGAATCAGAAAGATCCTACTAAAAAATCCTACTAAAAAAGGAATAACAAAGAGCAGCTTTGCAACCAACATTTGCATTGGGGAAAAAAGGCCTCAAATTGTGTCAAGGAAACAGGTCAGTCCACCCAAGAGCCTCAATGCCTTTGAAAAACCATGTATGTTTTTTCTATGTTTTGCACAAAGGATCATGCTCTAGAGTAATGCAGTGAAATAAAAGAGCAGCCACATAAGGTATGTGTGGAGTTCCTGGAGTCTAAAGGCTTATGTTTTGGTTGCTTAACTTAAGGCCATCTTAGCAAGACTTGCAAAAAGAGAATGGAATGTAAAGAATGTTCCCAAAAACACCCAGACATTCTGCACATTAAGGAGAACCTAAAAGGTACAATAGAATTTGAAACACCAGACAAGAAGATCTCATGTGCCCAAGTCTTCCTTAACCACCAAGTGGTTGGTGGTTCCAAACCTCTCAAGTGAGAACACAGAGTCTGGAGGAGATAACTGTGTGCTGTCAATAGTGCCAGTAAAAGTCAATTTGAATAAGAGTGACAGATATGTAGAAACATATGCTTTCCTGGATGCAGGAAGTACAGCTACATTTTGTATTGAGGATCTGCAAAGGAAACTGAACCTGAAAGGGAAGCCAACTCAGATTTTACTGAGCATTATGTGTCAAGATAAGCCAGGAGAACAGAAGCTAGTAAACAGTTTCATCCTCACAGACTTGGAAGTGTGTGCGCTAGAAGACACAAAGTATTTTGAGCTGCCTAAAGTCTTCACACACAGCAGTATCCCTGTTCAAAATGAGAACATTCCTAAACAAGAAGACATCAGAAAATGGCCATACTTAAGCGAAGTAAGCATACCTAACATTGATGCAAATGTAGACCTTCTGAGTGGAGCCAACAATTCAAAGGCAATGGAGCCATGGTACATCATAAACAGCCAACAGGATGGACCTTATGCTGGGAAAACTGCACTGGGCTGGGTAATGAATGGACCCATCAAGAAAGAAAGCAACACTGCAGAAAAGTCCAAACTGCCACATCATACAGTTAATCGTCTCTCAGTGGTGGAGATAGAACAATTGTTGATTCAACAGTACAACATAGATTTTCCAGAGCGCCACTATGAAGAGAAAGAGGAAATGTCAATGGAGGACAAACAGTTCATGCAGTCAGTGCAGGAAAAGACTGAGTTTGAGAATGGGCATTACTGTGTAAGACTACCATTGAGAAATGAAGCAATCAAAATGCCAAACAATCAATGTGTTGCTGAACTGCGTGCTGCTAACCTGAAAAGAAAGCTTCAAAAGAACTCAAGTATGCTTGAAGACTACAATAGCTTCATGAAAAGTATAATAGAGAATGGATACGCAGTTAAAGTTCCCCCAGAACAGCTTGTTCGCAAAGACAACAGAGTCTGGTACATACCACACCACGGGGTGTACCACCCAAAGAAAAACAAAATTCGAGTGGTTTTTGATTGTACTGCTTCATTTCAAGGCATGTCTCTGAACAGCCAATTGCTACAAGGTCCGAACCTCACAAATACACTCATCGGTGTCCTTACCAGATTTAGGGAAGAACCAGTAGCCATGATGGTAGATGTGGAGTCAATGATCTATCAGGTGAGGGTTCCTGAGAAGGATGCAGATCTGCTTCGCTTTCTTTGGTGGCCAGAGGGCAATCTGAATGCACCTACAGGAGAATTTAGGATGATGGTGCACTTATTCGGAGCCGCCTCTTATGCATTGAAAAGGACTGCAGAGGACAGAAAAGAAGTAGCATCTCCAAAGGCCGTTGAAACAGTTATGCACAATTTTTATGTGGATGACTGCTTGAAACCTGTGTCTACAGAACAAGAAGCCATTGACTTAGCAAGTGATGTTCGGAAGTTGTGTGCTGAAGGAGGTTTCTGCTTAACCAAGTGGTTAAGCAATAGTAGGAAAGTACTATTGTCCATTCCAGAAGAACAAAGGGCCAGTGGAATAAAGGACTCTCTGCCAATTGAGAGGGCACTTGGCATGCAGTGGTGTACAGAAAATGACACCTTCACATACAACATCAAGGTACAGGAGAAGCCATTGAGTAGACGAGGTATTCTATCGGGTGTTAATTCAATTTATGACCCTCTTGGTTTTCTGGTGCCACTCATCCTACCAGTCAAGCTCCTTCTAGGGGATATGTGTAAACAAGGATATGGATGGGATCAAGCTGATCAGTGGGTCAGATGGCTAGAAGATCTAAATCACCTCTCAGACTTCCAGATCAAAAGGTGCGTAAAACCAGAGAAGTTTGGGAACACAGCAGAAGCGCAATTGCATCATTTCTCTGATGCCAGCGAGAGTGCTTATGGCACAGCAACTTATCTGGTACTTACAAATGAACAAAATCAGAAACATTGTTCCTTGTTGATGGGAAAGTCAAGAGTTAGCCCACTCAAACAAATCACAATCCCTAGACTTGAGCTGACAGTGACAACCATAGCCGTCAAAGTAGACAAAATACTAAGACAAGAACTTCAAATTCCATTACAACAGTCGGTTTTCTGGATGGACAGCACTACAGTGCTCAGCTACACTGGCAATGAGAGTGCGCGCTTCAAAATAGCAAACAGGATCTCACTCATACGAGATGTTACCACTCCATTACAATGGAGGTTTGTCAAAACATCACAAAACTCTGCAGATCAAGCTACCAGAGGTCTTAAAGCAAAGGACCTTGTTCAGGCAGAAACTTGGATTAAAGAACCTGACTTTTTGTTGAAACCAGAGGAAGAATGGCCACAAAGACGAGATCAAACCGGTCAAGGTACACAACAAGACCCTGAAATCAAAGGTGAAATCAAAGTCAACGTTCTCAACATTAAAGAAAACAAGGACATTGTAAGCAAGCTAACTGATTACTACTCAAGCTGGTTTCGTCCAAAAAAGGCAGTGGCATGGATGTGAAGACTCAAAGAAACACTTTTACAATTATGTAAAGCAAGAAGACAGTTTTAAGAGTCCATTGCACAATCAGAGAAAAACAAGCGTCCCTTCTACAGGAGCAAATGCAAAAATACAGATCAACAATGGAGAAAAAGTCACTGAGCCTAGAAAACTTGAATCAAGCAGAAATTCAGCTCATTCAATTCAGTCAAAAACAACAATTTCAGGAAGAAATTGAGGCACTGAGAAAGAATGTTCCAGTTAAGAGAAGAAGTCAGCTGTTCAAGTTGTACTTCAGCTGTACTTCAGGATGGGATACTAAAAGTGGGAGGTAGGCTCAACAAAGCAGCCATGCCAGAGGAGTCCAGACATCCCGCAATCCTCTCAAAAAGCTCCAGGATTTCAACTCTCATTCTAAATGATATTCATCAAAGATGTGGACACTGTGGTCGAATCTACATGCTATCTACTCTCCGACAAAAATTCTGGATCCCCCAAGCCAACTCAGCAATTCGAAAACTTATCCATAAATGCGCAGTTTGGCGCAGACTTAATGGAAGAGTTGGTGAGCAAAAAATGGCAAGCTTGCCAGAAGACCGCTTGCTACCTGATAAGCCCCCTTTCACGAACGTGGGCGCCGATTACTTTGGACCCTTCGACGTAAAACAGGGCCGGAGTACTGTAAAAAGGTATGGAGTGTTGTTCACTTGCCTAACAATCAGAGCAGTACACATTGAGATAGCTGATAGTTTGAACACTGATTCATGCATAAATGCTTTGAGGCGTTTTATAAGTAGAAGAGGACAGTTGTCAGTCATGCACTCAGACAACAGCACAAATTTTGTCGGCGCAGAAAGAGAATTGCGAGAAGCACTGAGAAACCTGGACCATAACAAAATTGAAAATGCCATGCAACAGAAAGGTATTAAATGGATCTTCAACAGTCCAGCTGCTTCTCATCAAGGTGGGGTTTGGGAGCGCCAAATCCGTACTGTAAGAAAGATACTCTGCGCTCTCTTAAAGGAACAGACTATCAATGATGACAGTCTTCATACCATCATGTGTGAGGTGGAAAGCATCATCAACAACAGACCAATAACTAGTACCTCAGAAGATCCAAATGACCTTGAGCCTCTGACACCTAACTATTTACTGTTGTTGAAAACTCAACCCAGTTTAACACCAGGTGTCTTTAACAAGGAGGACCAATATATGAGAAAACGTTGGAGCAAGCCCAATATCTCGCTGATTTGTTCTGGAGCAAATGGACTCATGAGTACCTGCCCATTCTTCAGGAACGCAGTAAATGGTCATGATTAAAAAGGAACTTTGAACCTGGTGATGTGGTACTAGTTGGACAGTTCTTTCCCCCACAATTCATGGATAATGGGAAGAGTAATTCAAACCTTACCAGACTCCAGTGGAAATGTAAAGTTAAAGACCAAAACAAGTATACTGGAGAGACCTGTAAATAAATTGTGCTTAATACAAGAGGCAATTTAAGCATGAAGACTAACAAAGAACTATCAAGCATAAAGATAACCAAAGAACCGGTGGAAGAACTAAGTAGCTATTTCTTATTCATAAATGTTCAGATTTAATGGCTCTTAGTATTAATGTCTATAATAATTGTTTGGTCTCCTGCCCAACCAATTAGGAGCCAGATGTGTAAGAGCCATATGTTATTTGTTTCTTATATAGATGAGGAATAAATAATTGTGTGTGTTAAGCCATTGTAAAATAATTATAAATGTAAATAATCTAATATGTGTATTATATTTCATATTGACAATGATGTCATTTCTGGCAAGGACCGTTAGCTTTTTTTGTGATGCAATATTGGAGCGAAACAGTTTTTTGACCGTGTAACTTTTTTCCAGTTAATTTTTTATTAAACTTTACCTAAAGAAAGTTACTGGACTACGGAACGTTATTCGAGTTCAAAACACGCTCACACATGAAGAAGCAGCAAGAAAGATGAGAATTTAAACGGATTGCTATCACATTTACGGTTATGTGACAGCCATTTTTCACCGGAGTATTTTATTCAATATTGGAATGTCTTGCTTCCTCAGACTGATTGAGAATGCAATTTGTTAAACACTGTCAGGGTCTCTCCACCAGTAAAAGCATTCATGGTCCTCCGTATTTAGCTAGTTTGCTGTGCTACTGTCAAGTTGGTTTAGATTAATTGTAGCACATCTCAAATGCTATTGGCTGCTGTGTAAATAAGTCAAGAAAACACACTACCACTTAGACTTCCTGTTTTAAAAGAAAATATGCCAACATGCAGAAATCAAATCATGGCTCTCAAGCCATTTCATGGGGACTGTAATTAATTTGGCGTGGGAACTTCAGTCTCTCTGACCTATATTCCTGACTGTATTGCTCAACTAGTCCAGCACCAAATTTCCGACGCATACTAAAAATGTACTACACCCAGTTCCTAATCTCATAGGTCCTCTATAGTTTTGAGATATATAGACACAGGAGAAGCTTTTATCCAGCTTATTATGACATTAGCTACCATTAAGGTGCTGAACTCCACTGAAAAAAGGAATGAGTCTGGAGAGGTCTGCATTTCAACAGTGTTAAAATAATCAAACGCTAAAAAGAATCTTGAGTATCAATTATCTAGTTGGCTAGATGCAGAGCCTATGCTATACTGTACCGTAGCCTTTGAAGAAGACTAAGATTAATAACTGTTATAGAGTGGTAAAAGCATTAACTCCCTTAAACATTAATCTTCACAGGTAATGCAAGACTATATTTGCTAAGTGGAATAGTCTGTAATACAACAACAACCATTCAACTTATCAACTAAATCATAATGAAGTGAAGTGACTTGTGGCCAAGTATGGTGACCCATACTCGGAATTTGTGCTCTGCATTTAACCCATCCAAGTGCACACAGTAGTGAACACACACCCGGAGCAGCGGGCAGCCTTTTTTGCTGCGGCGCCCAGGGAGCAGTTGGGGGTTCGGTATTGAGGGTGGAGGAAAGCGCTGGTCATTCACTCCCCCCACCTACAACCCCTGCCGGACCTGAGACTCGAACCCACGACCTTCAGGTTCACCTTCAGTTTGCAAGTCTGAATCTCTATCCATTAGGTCATGACTGCCCCCAACCAAAATACAGGAATCAACAGAAAATAGCTGTTGCTCTCATTTATGAGTACTTATTCAATATTATTATTTATTTATTATTTATTCATGAAGAGATATGTTTAGGCATAGGCATACCTATGCTTGCCTCCTGTGTTTATTTGGGCCTTTTTATAGACACTAACTCATACCCCTTCATGGTGTCCCATTTCAGGAACAGAAAACATGGTGGAATCTGGTAAGCATCCAGCACAATCCTGTGTAAGGGTGCAGAGGAAGACTTGGGAGGCAGGCAGAATTTTAGCAGAGTTCGGGGGAGTGTTCATTCAGTCCACACTTTCAAATACTCAACAAAAAAAGGATTATTCAACAGAAAAATGGGTGTATCACGGACCCGTGGCTTTTGCTCAGTCAAGTTCAAGTTCACACTCCTCAGTGTGTATAAGGGAGTGTGTGTGGATGCATGTCTCACAAGCTTCACAAACTCCACCAGCTCTCTCTCTCTCTCACTAGTTACAGGAGTCACTGAAAGCACAAAAAGACACAAATAAGTGGACTGGCGGTAATAAGACACAGGTAAAGATCAACATGCATTAAATACCGGTTCAACCTGCCTTGACTTCTCTGACTCAGCATGTGACTTCAAAGGATCCTTACCACGTTGCGAGTAATTTAAAGATTGGTATGGGTAGTAAAACGAGTACCTTCTCTGCTGGTGCAAATTCCTGTAGCTGAGTACCCCATCATACCATAAGGACTGCTGTTCTTGGGCCTGACGCAAATTCTCCTGTGTTACATGACTTAAAGTGTGGAATTTTGCTCTCAGGTCCAGAACATACTAAACGTTTGGCCCCATAAACTTATTAATGCGGGCACCAGTAACATGCATACAACGCACCTTCACCAAACATACACTTCCCAAAGCTTTGTACTGAATCAGGCTTTGGTGGACTGAGTTCTGATTATACCCCGTGTACATGTGTACCTTGTATACTCACAGGTATGCGGTACTTTCCTGCTAGATCGTGGGAGGCCTGAGGCACGTTGCAGGACTGGCCTCTTGACACTGTAATACTCCAGCTGTGTCTGTGGCGACAACTGCTGGACGGCAAGCTGGGCTTTCCCCAATAGCAAGGGGAAGAGTCGCAGAGCCTATTCCTCCTCCGGCCATTCCCATTCAGCTGCCACATGCTCAAAAATCTCCAAGAAGGCCTCTGGATTGTTCATGGAGGCCATCTTGGTAAGAGTCACATGTGGCACGGTGGCAGGGGACACAGCTGGAGATGCCGCAGGTCTAGAAGCAATTGGTATTGGGTTTGGTGGAGCTGGCGAGGGACTCGACAATCTAGCCGAGTGGGGAGTCTTCCATGGCAGTGTCTGAGTCTTCCCAGATCCCAGGTTTTGGTTCCACTGTAGAACCCGGTGTGTGAGGGTGCAGAGGAAGACTCGAGAGGCAGGCATAATCTATGCAGAGCTCGGGGCTAGCATTTATTCAGTCTGTGGTTTTCAGCGCATTTTCAAAAATGCAACAAAAAAAGGACGAATAAACAGTCCAAACAGTCCAAACAGAATAAGGGAGCCTGAGCTTGTTGGTGAGTTTAATGTCACTGTGCATGAAATCCCTAAACATTTTACAGTTAAAACTTTGAAACTGACAGACAGGGATGATTTGGCTTTGACATGCAATCTAGTGAATGCCATTTTTAAATTATCTGGATGTGCATAAGATACACAAGTGAATATGTGAACATCACAATACTTCCCACTAGACTGGTAATTAATTGCAAGAAATATTTCTATGGTTTTTATTCACTATTGGAGAGGTAAGGGACTGATAGGCTGTCAGTAACCAGTGAACACCCCTGAGTGTCGTTCAGGACATGAATAATGAGGAGACTGGGCTTCTTTCCAAAGTGTATTAAATAACAGTCTGAAATATCATTGAAATACAGTACAAGATAAGGTAAGAATGTGTACATATCCACAATGACAGTCACTGTTCAATCCAGAATACTACCATATTCCCTTTACATAACAGTAAGAGCTGCATTCACATAGAGAATGTATAACTGAGGGCAACAACTCTTTTAGCATTGAGATGCTAGGCTTTATACATACAAGCACTCATCCTCAAAGAAACTAATACAGCTTAACACTTCTATAGTATCATTAATCTAAAGGTTACAGGTAGATTACTAGTCAAACTGCAATATCTAACTTAGTATCTAACACAGAATTAGTTACAAAACATAACTAATTAGCGCATGGAGATTTAGATATACATATCATGGGATCACGCTTGTATCGGGCATGTCCGTGCTAGAGCATAAACTTACAGTTGAAACCAGATATTTACATACACTTCAGCAAAAAACACAAAAGCTTTTTTTTCTTTACTGTCAAACATTAAATTAGAGTAAACTTTTTCTGTTTTAGATCAATAAATATTAACATATTTTTTGCATTTGTTAAATGTCAGAATCGAGCGAG
>CM075007.1:1262642-1277186 GCA_037576675.1 Pangasius sanitwongsei
GGTTACTGGTAGTGCGGCCTCTGGCTTGTGCATGAAAGCTTCTGGGTCTGTGAGAGGCAACAACAGAGATTGGTTTGAGGCACATGTCTGCAGCTTAGTCATGAGTAGGGTTAGTGAAAATAAAACTGGAATGGAACATGTAGCACTTAACTAAACAAGAATATACACCATTAAACTTGACACTTTTTAAATTAGTGTGTCTAACTGTTGCAAATTATGTTTCTGACCACTACAGACACTAGTGTCTGTAGGAGATAGCCTTCAATATATCTTAGTAAGCCCTGGTCATAATTCACACCTTAAGGAAGACTGTAACTACTCTTGATTAATTCTAGTGGCGAGAATCTAGATCCAACTGAGTCAAGTAGATAGTACACAAAGTCAGAAACCTACTTTACCAGTAGAGAATAAATTCAAGATAGAACTTAAAACACACTGAATATTGAGCTAGATACACCTTCAATATATCTTAGTAAGCCCTGCCCACAATTCACACCTCAAAACCCTCTGCTCTGGATGAGAGAAGGATAATCCTGTCTGGTCCTTGAAGCACCCAACAATTTATTAATATACCTTTCTTAGAAAATGGACACAAGGGACTTTTCAGTAAGGCACTAGTTTACGTCCAAGTGCAGTGTTGAAGGATGCAAGCCATGTAATTTTGGCTCTGTGTAACTCGCAACAAGCAGATCTGTACATTCTTTGCCACTTATTGCCCCTCATCTGACATGTATAGTGACACAAAGGATTCATATAAACGGTAAATGTGGGAAGTTCACCAAGAGAAAGTTGAACCATGGTCCTATCACATAGGCTGTCTAGTCTCTAAGTTGAGCTTCAGGTACAAGTTGTCCACGCTTCACACACACAATGAGGTGAGAACTGTAGCCCAGATGTGAGACCCTAGTTGCAACAGTCACAGCCCCCACTTGTCTCTGAGTTTCAATGCGTCTTTATCACCTCAACGAGGAACAAGAATGTGCTGCCAACTCTGTGCCATGATGCTTTTGGGCTCCTTGAATGGGACCTTGTGGTGCAATGGTAGCGTGTCTGACTCCCGATCAAAAGGTTGTGTCTTCAAATCATGTTGGGGTCATGATGCTTTCACATACATGCTGGTGTTGGTGGCTTTTATGTGGAGATTTTCATATGGACTCGAATCTCTATGATGACCATCCATGTCTGGCCTCATGCTAACAGGTAACATTGCTCAGGTCACAATGCTTTCACCTATTTACCAGTAGTAATTAGGAAGGCTAATCCTCATGGCTTTTCCACACAAGGAGTCAGCACAACGCCCAAACAGGGACATGAACCCTGGACCCTCAGATTAAAAGTCTGACGCGCTAACAACTGAGCTATCCAGGCACTTCCATGTGTGATCTTCTATCCTCAAAACAGATCGGGCCTGTGGACACACACATTCAACAGTTCCAATAAAATTTGTCCTCTGCACTGGATCGGAGAGGGCTAATCCCATCTAGATCTTGTGGGACGTTGGCTCTTGGTCAAGCTAAGATTTACACCAGTGGCATGCAGAACTAGGTGATATATTAAGACATCTACTTAACCAGCCATGCAATGCATATTCTGTGGTGAACAACTAGTATAACGGAATGCAAAATCCAACAGCCCCAAAGAGAGGAGAACCATGCGATCCATGAGTCATCAGCCGGCGGAGGAGTGACTATAGCTTCTCTCATATGGTGAATGATATCGGTAACATTGTAAGAGTATAATAAACATGTTTGCTGAATTATTATTTTCTTAAGCAAAAGCTGGGTTAGTTTATCAGGATTACAATGCGAGCAAGTTCTAGAATGACCAAAGAGTCTAAAAAACCAGTGTCTAGGAATGTTAGCAGTTCTGGTTCCTGTCAGGTTATCAGACAAGTGTCAAAGCTAATACATAAGTTTGCCATATGTGTATGTGTAAAGGTGAGATGAGATGAGATGATGGCCCCTAAGGGCTGCTTGATTGCGGATGTTGTCCTGTCTTAGATGTCACTGGAACAGGGCACCGTTTCAACCGGCGGGTTGCAAGTCGGTGAGGATGGCAGTGCGTGTGACAGCTACCACTCTAATGGGAGAGCCAAAGGCTGCTTCCCCCACTTTTTTGGGATTGAGATTTTTTTACCAATACAACATCATCAGAGGGAGAGAGGCAGAGACATTACCATGCACGCTGTTCAGTTTTTCAATCAGTGCTTGTGTGTAATCGATGACCAGGTCGCCTGAAAAGGATACACCAGGATTATCTTTAGTCCAAGGGGATGGGAATGGCCGGCCCATAATTATCTCAAAGGGAGAGAGTTGTTATTTTGGATGCGGTGTCATGCGGGCAGAACTAAGGAAAGGAGATCCACGCAGTTTCGGCCGTTCGTTTGTAATAACATTTTGGTGAGTCTGTCTTTAATGGTTCTATTCTTTCTTTCTACTATCCCTGAACTCTGGGGATGGTAGCGAATGTCAAAGTTCCAGTCAATGTCAAGATATTTACAGAGTTTCTGAGTCAGTCTGGATGTGAAAGGCGTACTTTTATCGCTGTCAATTGATTGTGGGATACCATACCTAGGTATGATTTTTCTTTGTCAAGATTTTAACGACAGTGCTCGCGTTCTCTTTTGCACAAGAGAAGGCTTCAACCCATTTCGAGAGCTTATCAACAATAACCATTAGATATTTTAGATTTCTTACAGGTGGCATGTGTGTGAAGTCAATCTGTAAAGCTTGAAAAGGAGCATGTGGAGGAGGTAACACATCATGTTTGGTGGTTTTACCCTGAACGTTAGCCCTAGCACAAATTAATTTAGTAATTAATTTAGCAGTTTTAGCGACACTGAGAATACAAAATTGTTTGTTGATGTTATTATTCATCCCCCTTCGTGCGACATGTGAAATACCATGAAAATGGCACACGAGAAATGGCAAGATAGAGCAGGGGAGCGCAATGCGACCTTGAGGGCAACAAATGAGTCTGTCCTCATGTGAAGGCGAGCAGTTCTCAAAAGACCAAAATGTAAGATCCTGTTTGGAAGCCTGTGTTTGTAAAAAAGATATGTCAATATCTAATGGGGTCAAAATGTGGGTAAACAGTAAACACTGGCTGTATTGTGCACGAAAGGCCAGGACGTGCCCTCTTTGGCTGCCCATTTAGCTACTTCGTCAGCTAGGGAGTTACCGTGAGGCGTTTCAGAATCTCCTGGGTCGTGACCCTTGACCTTAACGATAGTTAGATTTTTAGGTAACATTGAGGCCTCTAAAAGTTCAAAAACCAGCGTGGCATGTGAAATGGGCTCATCATCTGCATGCCAAATTTTACCATAATCGTGAGCTACACTGAAAGCATATCGCGAATCAGTATAAACAGTTACCAGTTGATCTTTAAACAGACAGCATGCCCTTGTCAGAGCTACAAGTTCAGCAGCTTGAGCTGAAAGGAAAGGGATCGAGTGAGCTTTGTGTACAACATTAGGCAAAGAGCAGACTGCGTAACCACATAAAGTGGTATTGTCATTGGGTTTAGAACATGAGCCATTTACAAATATGTGGACACCGCCCTACAACGGGTGTTGCGAGATGATGATTCTGAAATCTCAGTAAGGCGTGCTCCAACCAGCCGTCGGTGGCCTGTTCCTCGGAACAGGAGCGCACAAGGCGGTGGAGCAGAACAGCAGGGCTATTTTGGGCTGTTACTGGTTTAACAGTGAGATTCTATGTGGCACAAAGGATGGCTTCATAACCTGAGCAACACTGTGCAGTCATATGTTGTGTCTGAATGTTAGTAAGAATTGTGACTACCGGATGCGGTGCATGCAGTGTTAGTGGGTGCGAAAGGACAACTCTTCCAGCACCTGAGCCCAGCAGAGCAGAGGCAGCAACTGAATGCAAACATGCGGGCATACCTTGGACCACAGGGTCAAGAGATTTAGAAAGGTAGGCTACTGGATGATAACCACCGCCATGCTCTTGGGCCAAGATTCCCACGGCTGTACCCCCGTCCTCGGTGACATAGAGATGAAACGGAGCGTTGTAGTCAGGTAGACCTAGGGCTGGAGCAGAGCCCAGAGATTGTTTGAGATAACAGAAAGAGTTCATCATTTCCTTAGTCCATTCAATATCATCAGGCATGTCATGACAATCAGATGAGAGTTTGCGCTGACATTGAGAGATGAGAAACCCCAGATACTGCACCCGAGGCTGACAGAATTGGAGTTTAGAGAGCGAGGCCTTGAAACCACACTGGGCCGGGTATGTGAGGAGGACAGGGGAGCCTCTACTACAGGAATATGTGTCTTTACGTCCAAGTGCAGTATTGAAGGATGCAAACCGCCATGTAATTTTGGCTCTGTGGAACTCGCAACAAGCAGATCTGTACCTTCTTTGCCACTGATTGCCCATCATCTGACACGTATAGCAACACAAGGGCTCATATAAACGGTAAATGTGTGAAGTTCACCAAGAGAAAGTTGAACCTTGGTCCTATCACATAGGCTGTCTAGTCTCTAAGTTGAGCTTCAGGTACAAGTTGTCCATGCTTCACACTCACACACCGAGGTGAGAACTGCCATTTTCTCTTGAAATTCTCCCTCATTGTCTTGGAAAGGGGAATCCAGCCAGGTTATGCATTTAAAAAGAGCTTGTGCCTTGTCATCTGAAAAAGCTCTAACCCAGATGTCAGAACCTAGTCGCAACACTCACAGCCCCCAACTTGTCTAATGAGTCTTTATCACCTCAACGAGGAACAAGAATGCGCTGCCAACTCTGTGTCATGATGCTTTTTATCCCCGTGATTGGGACCTTGTGGTGCAATGGTAGTGCGTCTGGTTCCATATCAGAAGTTTGCGTGTTCAATTTGCGACAGGGTCATGATGCTTTCTCTTTCATGTATATGCTGGTGTTGGTGGCTTTTATGTGGAGACTTTCATATGGACTTGAGTCTCTCTGATGACCATCCATGTCTTTGTTGGCTTCATGCTAATAGGTAACATTGCTCAGTTCACAATGCTTTCACCTATTTACCAGTAGTAACTTAGCAACTTACTGTAATATGTTTCCAAAGTTTGTCCATCGTGCTTGCTGAAAAAAAAATACTGCTTAAGACCTTTTCAGAACATAAGTTTCAGTGGACCTGTCAAACAGTGTCCTGGGTTAAGAATGTCTGAACCATAGAGTTGTCTGTTTAAGTAGCCTGTTTGCATTTTTTCCAAACAAGAAGACTTTTGACCATCCCATCACTCAGTAAACTTCACGAGCATAACTCATCCTCACAACAGACACTCTGAACACTAGATTAGCAAAGTACAGGTATCATTTGGAAAGCATCAGACATTCCCAAGTTTGTCTTCCGGATCAGGGAAGGCTAATCCTCATGGCCTTTGGAAGTCATCAGCAATTTCAACCAAGATTTGGCTTTTCCAAGAAGTCAAATATAGAGAGTATAACACCTGAATAGGGACTTGAACCCTGGACCCTCAGATTAAAAGGCTCATGCTCTACCGACTGAGCTATCCAGGCCCTATTAGTTGAGTTCTTCTACCCCCAAAACAAGTTGGGCCTGTGGCCACACACGTTCAACAGTTCCGATAAAATTTGTCCTCTGCACTGGATCAGAGAGGGCTAATCCCATCTAGATCTTGTGGCTTTCTACAATTTATTGATACAGCTGTCTTACGAAATGGACACCAGGGTGTTTGTCACTCTAAAATCTAATCTCAGAAGCCTTCAAGTAATGCCTTGCTTGTCATGGTATGGGAATCATTTGAAAAGCATGAGCATTTTCAACCAAGCTTGTGGGCACAAAGTTTCAACCGTTTCCTCTGATTAAATTGATCCTCTGCTCTGGATCGGAGAAGGCTAATCCTGTCTGCTCCTTGTTGCGCAACATTGACTTCCACCCTAGCTAGTTCAACTAGCTGGTCTGTCTCTACCTTTTCTGGCAATTGTCTTTATTCAAGTGCTGTACCTCGAGGCAGGATAACAGCCTGTCTTGTGTGATTTCCTATAGGGACATTGATGAATGGGCTTTGGGCTCTCCAAACTTCTAATAGACCATCACCCAGATCAAGCTGATCAAGCTCCGGGTTTTCTTGGTTGGATTCAAACAGGATAACTCGGTCTGACAGGTCAAATCCTACAGGCACTTTGCATTTGCATGTGCAACCTGTCCTGACTTTGACAGTGGTCCCAGGGACAGTAGGTGGACTTTGTGTCTGTATGAAGTTCACAATTACACTTGCTTGGTCATCTTCTATTTCCATTGCTCCACTAAGCAGTGCAGTGATAGTAGACAGGTTCTTTGTTCCTTGTCTGTCCCCTAATCAGATGTTCAATGACATTGAACCCAAGCATAGTTCGTTCAAGGGCTATGCTTCCCATCAGAAAGGGGACTTGAACCACTAGGGACACCTGTACAGTCTTCCTCTTTTTGTACGGGTTGATCTGCTTGAAACATGTGAAAGTTATCCAGCATTTGAAAGCCAGTGACATGAATGTCCAGTTGTGTGGTGTGTGGTGTGACCTAGTCTGCGTTGACAATAAATATAACCTCCATGACAAAATAGAGGTTATCAATAAAATTCATTCAATTATTTGATTATATCAAACTTTAAAAAGAAAATGATTTCATTGTGGCAAAAAACATTAGTATGCTAGATATGCGGAATGTGTTAGCATTTTAGTTGTTATTGTACTGTAACTGAATAAAGATGCAAGCTCTTTTGGGATACTACTTGATTTTTTTCTGTTTTGTGTACAGTCAAAATTGCATATTATTATTATTATTATTATTATTATTATTAATAATAATAATAATAATAAGGTGCGTAGGCATCCTATTGTTATTATACCTTTTCTTTTTCTTCTTCTTCTTCTTCTGGCTAGGATGTCTATGGCAGTCCATAGAACTACCTGGTAATAAGTTGTCAAATTTGGCACACTGTTTAGGGAGGGTCTATGGAATATTCCACCCAAATTTGGTCCAAATGCTGCCAAAGTTCTAGTGCCACCATTGGGTCAAATCTGGAAGTACATTTATGGTCATAACTTTTGAACCGTGTGTCCAAAATTTAAAAGCCAGGAATCACTGGATTCCCTGGGTCGTGACGAGTTGCCTACAATTATAAATCTGCCACATTCTGTTTTCTTAGTTAATACCTTGCTGAAAGTGTATAAATTTGTAACAGTGACCTATATTGCCTGCGTACCATAGCGGCAGCTGCAGCAGTAATGCCACCCTGCTGCCCATTTGTTCATCTAGTCCTTTCCTCCTACAGTTAGTGAATTCCACCACTGTCCATGGTCAAATCATACACATCATGAGTGAAACTACAAATCACTCTTGAATCCCTTTGCCTAAAGTTATAGCTTTGCTTTCTTAGCAGTTACTTGGGCAACAATTATTGCACATCTGTGAATGTTTGGCTCACAGAGTCTGGGTGCTTGGCGCCCAAAAATGCTGCTTGCAACTTTTATTATTATTATTATTATTATTATTATTATTATTATTATTATTATTACAAAAATTCCCAATTAATAAATACTAAAGTTTTTACAAAAATAGTTTACGTTAGCTTTACCTAATATATTTGAGCTATGATGCATTAAGCAAATAAAAATGACATTGCAAATTGTTGCGAAGATTTTTCAAAGTAAATTTTACTGATCATTTTTTTCATTGGCAGTGTCCTTGAATTAGAATCTAACAATGTTTAAAAATGCCATCCAAAGAAAATTTCAAATCTTTATGGATGATACATTGGAAATTTTCATCCAAATAGTTCAGCTTCCTGAGCGAGCATTTTCAGACTAGAAGTAGTTCAGGAAAAAAAAATGAAACGTCTGTTTATCTTCCACAACAAAGAAAGTTATACTTTTCCTTGTGGGTTGCCTGATTGTTGAATCCTGTAAAAATGATTTTAAAATAGAACAAATCACTGAACAGATCCAGCAAGGTATGGGTTTATCTGTGCACAAATCAGATACATTTGCTGATGTCAGAAAGTCCGAGCAATATTTGAACTGTAAAATTGTAGTCATGTACTGTTACACTAATAACATATAATACACTAATAACGCCAGATACTCTTTTTTCCAGACAAGTGAGGTTCTCCATGTTAAAACAATTTTTTTTTTTTTACCAAAAAAACATTATTATGGAGTTAATAATAATAGTCTTTTAGGATCAGTTTACATCTGCGGTTTCTGTCACCAGTCCTATCGTGATGAAGGGGATGTTTGTACTGCTGCATTTTTCTGCAAGTTCCAATGTGCAAATGGTTGCACGTTCTTTGCGCATAATTCAATATCATGATTCATACCTTTTGTAAAAATATTTTGTGAAGGAAGGAATCGTACCTGATATTATAACACAATGTAGTACAATTTTGTGCTTTACCAATAATGACTTCAATCATACACTGACAGTCTTTCATTTTTACCGATGAATCTCAGCAACTTCCAAAGCCATGGGATTCACAGAACAAAAGAAAGGCTATCAGATATGGTTCAGACATTCTTAACCCAGGACACTGTTTGACGGGATTAGCCTTCTCCAATCCAGAGCAGAGGATCAATTTAATCAGAGGAAACTGTTGAAAATTTGTGCCCACAGGCCTGAACTGTTTTGACAGTAAAAGAAACATAAAAGCGGAGCCTGGAAAGCTCAGTCAGTAGCGCATCAGACTTTTAATCTGATGGTCCATGGTTTCAGTCCCTGTTTGTGGGTGGAATAGATGTGATTGTTAGTCATTTGGTTTTCTTGTGCAATAGCCAAGCTTGGTTGAAAATGCTGATACTTTTCAAATGATTCCCATACCATGACAAGCAAGGCATTCTTTGAAGCAAGATAAGAAATTAGAGTGACTGTTATGAAGAAGAGTTCATCCAAGTGATGGGATGGCCAAAAGTCTTCTTGTTCTAAAAGAAAATACAAACACGGTAGTTGAACATGGTTCAATTTAGAGAGTGGACAGCTTATTAGATAGGACCAAGGTTCAATGTTCTCTTGGTTAACTTCACCAGTTAATTAATATATTGTAGAAAGCCACAAGATCCAGATGGGATTAGCCCTCTCTGAGGACAAGTTTCATTGGAACTGTCGAATGTGTGTCCACAGGCCCGACCTGTTTTGAGGATAGAAGAAAGGACAGGCTGGGACCTGGATAGCTCTAGCAAAGTCGGTAGAGCATCAGACTTTTAATCTGAGGGTCTGTGGTCCAAGTCTCTCTTCAGGTGTTGTGGTTGGTGTGTTTGACTTCTTGGCTGGAAAAGCCAAATCTTTGTTGAAATTGCTGATGGCTTCCAAAGGCTGTGAGGATTAGCCTTCTCAGATCTGGAGGACAAACTGTGGAATATCTGATGCTTTCCAAATGATACCCATACTAAGCCAATCTAGACTTCAGAGTGACTGTTGCAAGTATGAGTTATGCTGGTGAAGTTTACTGAGTGATGGGATGGTCAAAAGTCTTCTTGTTTGGAAAAAATGCAAACACGCTACTTAAACAGACAACTCTATGGTTCAGACATTCTTAACCCAGGACATTGTTTGACAGGTCCACTGAAACTTGTATTCTGAAAACAGCATTTTCAGGCAATTTTTTTTCAGCAAGCATGATGGACAAACTTTGGAAACATATTACAGTAGGTTGCTAAGTTACTACTGGTAATTAGGTGAAAGAGTTGTTACCTGAGTATTGTTACCTTCTAGCATGAAGCCGACAGAGACATGGATGGTCATCACAGAGATTCAAATCCATATGAAAGTCTCCACATAAAAGCCACCAACGTGTATGTGAAAGAGCAAGTTTCATGACCCTGACGTGATTTGAACACACAACCTGCTGACCTGGAGTCAGGCGCACTACCGTTGCACCACAAGGTCCTGCTGAAATGGATAAAAAGCATCATGGTACAGAGTTGGTAGTGCTTTCTTGTTCCTCGTTGAGGTGAGAAAGACGCATTAGACAAGTTGGGGGCTGTGACTGTTGTGACTAGATTCTGACATCTGGGCTAGAACTTTTTCAGAATACAAGGCACAAGCTCTTTTTAAATGCATAACCTGGCTGGATTCCCCTTTCCAAGACAATAAGGGATATTTACAAGAGCAAATGGCAGTTCTCACCTCAGTGTGTGAGTGTGAAGCGTGGACAACTTGTACCTGAAGCTCAACTTAGAGACTAGACAGCCTATGTGATAGGACCAAGGTTCAACTTTCTCTGGTGAACTTCACACATTTACCGTTTATACGAGTCCTTTGTGTCAATATATGTGTCAGATGATGGGCAATCAGTGGCAAAGGTGGTACAGATCTGCTTATTGTGAGTTATACAGAGCCAAAATTACACAGTGGTTTGCATCCTTCAATACTGCACTTGGACGTAAAATAGCACGTTACCGAAAAGTCCCTCATGTCCAGTTTCTGAGAATGGTATATTAATAAATTGTTGAATTTATTAATATACTATTATTACATATATACCAAGGACCAGACGGGATTAGCCTTCTCTGATCCAGAGCAGAGGGTTTTGAGGTTAACGATAGCTCATATGGTTCTAGGCTTTGCGGTGATGCTGTTAAGAACTTGTGGAATCAGGTCCTGCAGGAGTTGTTTGTGTTGCATGTTGATTTCAATTGCTATTGATATATTATGAATATATGTTGGTACATTCTGTGCCGACCTTGTGACGTCTTTTGTTCTTCTTCTGTTCTGTTCTGATAAACATGTTCTGAACTCGGACACTCTGGGACATAATCTCACTTTGTGAAACACGTCAACCGCTACTTCTGTTCTCTGCTGATTCCTTTGTCTGACACCTTTGTTTCTGCAGATATTGCATATAGATAACTCAGAATACTACACATTTTTGTATAAATACTCCTTCTCTGCCTCAGTAAACTCTGAAGAGCTTTGCTACTCAAACACTGACTTTGTGTGTTTCTTTGGCACTCTCTTCCCCGGCGCCGGTACAGAGGTTGTGGCAGCAGCATGAACACAGACTTCTTCCTGATTCTAAGTGAACCCGGGAAAATCTATCAGCTCTCTGGGGGCTCGTCAGGATAACCAGGTGGAGGTAAGAATTTTCTTTGTTACGTAGACCTACCTCCATGTGGTTATCTCGTGTTATCTCAGGTAGGATTACACGCATTTCATAATTTTAACCTGCAGTGTATCTGCCAGAGTAATTCTGTTTAGAATTATTGGCACATGAATCGTGTAACTGAAAGGAGCTGATTGTGATCCTCTCTAAGTTATAGTGAGAGAATTATCCCTGCTTCGCTAGGAGGCTGTGCGCACATACACAGTCTACAGTTCGTGCTGCCCAAGCTCCTCTGACCTTGTTGTATTTGTGTCTATGGTATTCTATCGTGGCTATGGTATTTTTGTCCAACTTTTCGTAGATAATTTGGCAGGATGGACCGAGGGAGAGAAACAATGGCATCCCTATCCTAGAGAAGGGTCTTTTGAAGATGATGATTTAAACTCAGCTATAGTTCTCTTCTTTGACGGATATGGCGACCCTCAGTGGGACTATAATTATATGACCGATGCATTAAAGAAATGGCTCAAAATGAAACGAATATGGGATAAGGAACACCAGAAATCTAAAAATGAAAAGTCCACTGATTCGAAATTTAACAGAAAAGTAGTTTTAGCCTGTCCCGCCATCACACCGACCTCTCCCATGGCCCAGACACCGCCGCCTTATGCTCCGCCCATGCAGCCAGTGGATGGTACGGAACCACCGTGCAAGGAAGTTAGAGATATGCTGGCTGGTAGTCTGAATCTAAATCAGGAAGCATCTCTGTAGTCATCAAAGACACTCCTGTGCTTCAAGGTCCAACCGCCTCGGAGCAAGAGTCACAACCTATCCCTTACAAGCTTAACGCAGCCGCCCCTTTTGTGCAGGTCAGCAAATCTTTCACCATTTCTCCCCCGAGTATGACTGAAATTAAAGCCTTCTGTGATACTCTGCCTACTAGCAGCAATCCTGGCCGTTTTGTGGATTCACTGAAGCAACACACACATTATGCCCAACTAACTGGCCCTGACTTCCTTTACATCCACCTAAAGGTGCTCGGAAATGATGTTACTGAAGAATTATTAATTGACAAAATTCCAACTTTGAATTTCGCTCATGACGGTACACATGGATGGGGAGATGACACCCTTTACAATTGGTCCATGCACGATCATTTGCTCAGGTTTTATGATGAGCATTTAAAATTTCTAAATGAAAGAACACAGAGTCAACAAGACATCTTGCACACTTGTTAAACAGGGGTGTGATGAGACCCCTAGCGCCTATGTGATTTGTTTTAGGGAAGAATGGCAGGGCAGTGCACGTTTACCCGTTTCTAACACATACTCGCAGCTGTTCATCAATACCTGACTCAACAGGTAATCATTAAGATTCTGAAACGGCTTGCGGTAACTCCCTAGCTGATGAAGTAGCTAAATAGGCAGCCAAAGAGGGCATGCCCTCGCCTTTCGTGCACAACACATCCAGTGTTTTCTCTGTTTACCCACATTTTGACTCCATTAGATATTGACATATCTTTTTTACAAACACAGGCTACCAAACAGGATCTTTCGTTTTGGCCTTCAGATGAGGACGGACAAACAATTTTGTATTATGTCGCTAAAACTGCTAAATTACTACTCGATGCATGTTTACTTTGTGCTAGGGCTAACGTTCAAGGTAAAACCACCAAACACGATGCGTTACCTCCTCCGCAAGCTCCTTTTCAAGCTTTACAGATTGACTTCACAACATGCCACCTGTAAGAAATCTAAAATATCTAATGGTTATTGTCGATAAGTTCCCAAAGCCTTCCCCTGTGCAAAAGAGAATGCGAGCACTGTCGTTAAAATCTTGGCAAAGGAAATCATACCTATGTATGGTACCCCACAATCAATTGACAGCGATAACGGTACGCCTTTCACATTCCAAAGTGACTCAGAAACTCTGTAAATATCTTGACATTGACTGGAACTTTGACATTCGCTACCATCCCCAGAGTTCAGGGATAGTAGAAAGAAAGAATAGAACCATTAAAGACAGACTCACCAAAGCGTTATTACAAACGAACGGCCGAAACTGGGTGGATCTCCTGCCCTCAGTCTTCTTAGTGAGATTCGCATGACACCACATCCAAAATCACAACTTTGAGATAATTATGGGCCACCGATCCAGAGCAGAGGATCAATTTATTCAGAGGAAACTGTTGAAAATTTGTGCCCACAGGCCTGAAATGTTTTGATGGTGAAAGAAACATAACAGCGGAGCCTGGAAAGTTCAGACTTTTAATCTGACGGTCCACAGTTTAAGTCCCTGTTTGTGGGTGGAATAGATGTGATTGTTAGTCATTTGGTCTCCTTGTGCAGAATAGCCACGCTTGGTTGAAAATGCTGTTGCTTTTCAAATGGTTCCCATACCATGACAAGCAAGGCATTCTTTGAAGCAAGATAAGAAATTAGAGTTACTGTTATGAAGAAGAGTTCATCCAAGTGATGGGATGGCCAAAATTCTTCTTGTTCTAAAAGAAAATACAAACACGGTAGTTTAACAGAATTTAGAGACTGGACAGCTTATTAGATAGGATCAAGGTTCTCTTGGTTAACTTTAACCAGTTTACAGGTTACTTGAGTACTTTGTGTCTTTATATGTGTAAGACTATGGGCAAAGGAGGTATAAAGCTGCTTTTGGTGAGTTATCCAGAGCCAAGATTACACCTTGTGTGTTTGTATCCATGAATAGTGCTATTGGACATAAAATAGGGGACAAACACCCTGGTGTCCATTTCGTAAGAAAGCTATATTAATAAATTGTGGAAAGTCAGGAGATCCAGATGGGATTAGCCCTCTCTGATCCAATGCAGAGGACAAATTTTATTGGAACTACAGGAACAGGCAAACACCATGTCGTCTATGAATATGGAAGAACCTGAGATAAAACACCATGGCAGGACACTTACAGGGGCTCTGTGGCGCAATGGATGGCGCATTGGACTTCTAGACACTGCTTTGGAGGTATTCAAAGGTTGTGGGTTCAAGTCCCACCAGTCATTTGCTTCCCTGTTTGTGTTGCTTGTTAGCTTCTTCTATACCAGCCAGGTTATCTGAGAAGATCTCCATGGTAAAGAATCCTGTTGGATTAGACATTTCCCTACATTTCATCATGGTCCCAGTTGAACAAAATATCATATTCCACATGTTTCTACTCATTTGGCCAAAATAAATTTGTTGCCAAATTTTAAGTTCCTACAAATACTCATGACATAGATTCATGCCATAATTTGTTCTCAAACATCCAAACCACACACTAGCATTCTGATTAAAAAAGATTAGAAACATATGTTGAGTACTCTCAGAGCAATTGCTGTCAACAGTTGTTTGTAGAGCCAGGTCAGGTGTTCAGGGCTAGGCTAGGCTAGGCTAGGATAGGATAGGATAGGATAAGATAGGATAGTCCCCGAAGGGAAATTCAGGTAGTCTTGTAGATAAGTAAGAAAGAAAGTAGTAAGAGTAGTAAAAAGTAGTGAGAGT
>CM075007.1:1278817-1300524 GCA_037576675.1 Pangasius sanitwongsei
GAATTTAGTGTCCACACTGCCTGTTGTTTCAAAGCTTCATAGACACTGGTCAGAACCTACATGACCAAAAACAAAAAACTAGGATGATAAAAATGGAAATTGAAAGAATCCCTGTATATTGTTAACAGTTTTTCTATGAGTCTTTTTTGAAGTGCTAAAAATTTTCTAGCAAGCCTCAAAAATCTCACAAGGCCATGGGGGACGAGGAGTGGATGTCCTGCCTGTGGCGGTTGGGCAGAAACGACCAAACAAAAACACTGAAATGGTAAAAATGGAAGTTGAAAGAAACCAGGTCTGTTTTAAAATGATAACTCTAGCATTTGTACAACTTTAGAAGAGAAAACATGTCAATACAGTAGTCAGTGCAGTCTGATGTGGTCAGTATTTATTTTTAACAGTTTTTCTGAGTCTTTTCTGAAGTGCTGAAAATGTCCAAGCATCAAAAATCTCACAAGGCCATGGGAGACCAGGAGTGGATATCCCGCCTGCAGCGGTTTGCCAGCTCAGGAGTGTGGCCCTCCGAAGCTGGGAACAGACCTGCTCCTCATCAGAAGAAGTGGTATGACCTGTGTCAGTGGGTATGTACAGGCAAATGTTCATAGGAAAACAGACAGAAAGCCACACAATGTAACCTATTGGGTGCTTGTCAACTGACATGCTGTTTTTAATGTTACAGATAGATAAATGTCCAGTGCAGGCCCGTGGACAGACGTCCCTTTTTGGCGGAGTACAGAGCTGTCTTTGTGGATTCCATCTTCCCAGGGTATGTAATTCAGCCCTTTGTTTTGTTTTTCAATAATGACCTGCCTTTGGATGGGTTTTGACCCTGTTTCTTTTTCCTTGCACTTATTAGGGAACCGGTGATCAGCCTGCCTCCACGTCCGGTGCCGCCCCTGCCCCGACCTCTGCCCAGACGACCAGACGACCTCCACTTAACATATCAATGGTAACAGATTAGTCTGATTGTTGTATAGACTACCCATCCCTCCCCACCCCTCTCACACACCTCCATTGTCTCTACACTTGCTCTGCTCTTTGACCTTAGCAGAGAGGTGCGAGCAATTGAGTCAGATGTGTGATTATGGGGGTCAGTTGTCACCTGAATAAAACATCTGTCCTGTACGGTTTTAAACTTGTGTTTTTCTGTAAACCCAACTGTTAGTTTACAAAGCCACGGTTTGGAGGGACCCACAGTGCTGCAGCCAAGCCTAACGTAAACATACCAAGGAGGAAGCTGGGGCAGCAGGTTGTAGAAAGATAATTTAAAAGACTTTTAAAAGAACAGCGTGTTTATTGTGTGGTTATGTTCACTATGCTAAAATGTGCAATGTGTTTCCTTACAGCCCTCATCGGCCTCCTCCCCACTGTCTGAGAGTGCCAGCCCTTCTCCTTCGGCCTCTGTGACAGCCAGCACTCATCCTTCCTCCACCTTGAAAGCAAGCTCTTTTCCTCCCTCCACTGTGAGAGCCGGCCCTTCTCCTTCAGAGTCTGTGAGAGCCAGCCTTTCTCCTTCAAAGTCTGTGAGAGCCAGCCCTTCTCCTTCAGAGTCTGTGAGTTCTCATCTCTCCACCACATCACTTTCTTGGTATAGACAGCATATGTATGTTTGCATTTGGAACAGAAACAAACTTATTAATGTTCCATCTGAATTGTTTTTGTCTCCTTTAGGGAGATCTAATCACCTCTGCTGCTTCCAGTGGTGTGCCGGCTTCTGCTCCTCCAGCTTCTGACGATGGGTCTGTTTCTTCTCTGCCACCTGAAATGAGGAAGACGATCCCCTTACAAGATCAGCGGTGGATTGCATCTACACTCTATCACGGTGGCAGACTTCGGTCAGGCTTGAAGCTCTGGTACGAGCCTCCAGTCCCCTCCCTCATCTACCACCAGGCTCCATTGCCAGACCGGTTCTTCACACACAGGCTCCTGGTGTGGATGCCCTACCACCTGTGGAAGGTCAGGCTGTTTTGTCCTGTCTGTGGGAAGCAGCTGACTGGCTATGGCATCCATAAAAGGGCTCGCAGGGTTCTGGATATCAACAGGTATTACCTGATGGTGACAGAGACACTCAGGTGTACCGTTTGCCGTCTGAATTACATTTCTTGCCCCACCGGACACTGTTTCGTGTGATCTTGACATAAAAATAAGACACAATCTACACACGTGTTACAGAATCGTAGTTCAATAAATAATAAAAAATGTTTATTATATTGACCGTTTAATCGTTTGACTAGGAAGGAGAGGACACTTGGAAATAGCCCCACTAGACTGGCCAGACAGCTAAAGGAGAACCATGGGGAGGAGTGGCTTCACCACTTGGCTAACTACATGGAGGAGTGCGCTGTCTTTGCTGTCCGCCCCAGCTTCCTCCCTGTTGCCTTTCAGGAGCCTCCAGAACCCATTGAAGTGCCTACCAGCAAGTGGCTTTTGACCGTTTATGGGAAGGACATCATAAGCCGTCTGGATCATATCACCTCAACATTTGGGACCATTTTAAAAATGGATTCAACAAAAAAAGGTAGAAGTTAGTTGCGTCACACCTTTTGACTGCACACATTACTTTTTGTTTAGCATAGCAGTTGTGTGTGTGCACTATGTATCTATTGTATTGTTATTAATGCTTGGTGTGAATATTGTTTGCGATTTCAGATCACGAAGAAGCTGTCCCGGGGCACTGCACAGTGGATGTCCTCTGTTGGCAACGAGAGAGGACAGATACTCATCAGTGTCCTGACTGCCCAGGAAGGCCCTGGTCTGGACTCCATGGTGTCAGGCCTAGTCAGCAGGTACCAGCAGGCAGGGGTGGCTCCTCCGGTGCTGCTGTATGTGGATTCTGGCTGCTGTGTAGACAAGGGGCAGAGCAAGCTGCAGACCCGGTGTGGAGGATGGCCTAACCTGAACATCAGGCTGGACATCTGGCACTTTATGCGGCGACTGGTGTCAGGGTGCACTACAGATGCTCATCCCCTCTACCCAACCTTCATGGCACATCTGTCGGCGTGCATCTTTGAGTGGGATCCGCATGAAGAGAGAGCAGCTAGAGGACGAAAGGCTGCCCCTCATCACTGATGACCTGGTGAACAAACGCATTTCAAAGAAGGGGCTGGCCCTCTACTGCCATCGGAGGACTCGTGGAGTGGAGGCCACAGTCCATCTGATTGACCACCTACTGCAGGAGCTGAAAGAGGAAAAGGGGAAAGACCTTATGGGTGTCCCTCTGCTGGACATGGTGAGGATGGAGCACATATGGCGTGTTCAGAAGAGGCACGTGAAGTGCATCCAGGACGTGCCTGGTGTGTCTCTCTACACCGAGACAGGCACCACCACCACCAAGGGAGGGATAGTGCTCACCAGGTACAGGTGCGCTAGGGGCTCAACATCACTCGAGTCTTTCCACTGCCACATGCAAAGGTTCATTCCAGGTTTGTGGATTTTTGGCATTTCACTGTTCTGTATATCAAATACATTACAGTACAATATGTAATAATATGCCTGCTTACAATCTCCATTTTATGGCCTTATTTCTTAACAGGAACCAGCGCAAACACCCTGAATTTTCAGCTCTATCTCCTGGAAGGCCTGACCAGGTGGAACCAGGACCGGGCAGCAGCTTCCTTGGCCACCAAGCCATCCTCTCTCCTCACCTATGCAGGGGAGGTGGTGTACTGTATAAACACCAACAGTCTGAAGGTGTTCGGGAGGAAATACATTCCCAGCTTCCGGCCCCCTTCGAAGTACACTGGTAAGAGTAAAACATTTTATGACATCAGCTCAACCATAATTAGTTTAGCAATCTGAATTCTGTTTTCTTTAGGGGAGCTTATCGGCGTGGACTACCTACTCGCTCAGACTGGACAGCCGCTTCAGAGGGTGGACCTAGATGCTGAGGCATCAGACCAGCTGCTGGAGGAAGTTAATGTCGATGAGCAAGCATTGTGCTTGCTGTGTTTGACTTCTTGGGGGGGGGGGGCAAATCTTGGTTGAAATTGCAGACGGATTCCAAAGGCCATGAGGATTAGCCTTCTCTGTTCTGGAGGACAAGCTTTGGAATATCTGACGCTTTCCAAATGATACCCATACTGTGCGAAGTTAGACTTCAGAGTGCCTGTTGTGAGGATCAGTTATGCTGGTGAAGTTTACTGATTGATGGGATGATCAAAAGTCTTCCTGTTTGGAAAAAATGCAAACACGCTACTTAAACAGACAACTCTATGGTTCAGACATTCTTAATCCAGGACACTGTTTGACAGGTCCACTGAAACTTGTATTCTGAAAATGTCTCGGCGCTGGTACAGAGGTTGTGGCAGCAGTGTGAACACAGACTTCTTTCTGATTCTAAGTGAACCCAGGAAAATCTATCAGCTCTCTGGGGGTTCGTCAGGATAACCAGGTGGAGGTACGAATTTTCCTTGTTACATATACCTACCTCCTAACAATGGCATCCCTTTCCCTATCTCTCCTAGAGAAGGGCCCTTTGAAGATGATAATCTAAACTCAGCTCAATGATTCAAACTTAAATTCATGTATTAACTCTGTGGGAATAGATGGGGTTCCTGTCACCTGCCCTAAAACATTCTTGCTCACAACCACTAGTCCAGACAATCCACAAATTCTCTCCTGCAATACACAGACGACATTCTGCTTTCGGGGAAAGACGCAGATTGCTGTAGAAGAGGCTCCCTTTTCCTCCTCACATACCCGGCCCAGTGTGGTTTCAAGGCCTCACTCTCTAAATTCCAATTCTGTCAGCCTCGGCTGCAGTATCTGGGGCTTCTCATCTCTCAAGGTCAAACCCTCATCTGATCGTCTGAGAGTCATACTGGAGGTCCATCCACCCAAAACAAAGAAAGGTATGCTCAGTTTTCTGGGTCTGATTAATTACTGCCACCAGGACATACCTGGAAATGATGAACTCTTTCTGTTTTCTCAAACAATCTCTGAGCTCTGCTCCAGCCCCACGTCTACCCGACTATAAATCTCCGTTTCATCTCTATGTCACCGAGGACGGCATATGGCCACGGGAGTCTGTCAGCCTTTTATAAAGAGTTTCTGCCATATTTTGTTTCGTCATTTTAGTGTTTGTTTGTGTGGGATGGGCAAGTCTCAAAAAAAAGGTAATGTATCTGCACGTTTATTCATTTCTAACCAATGAGGCAAAACAAAAAGTGTTTGTTGTGACAGCGGGCTATCAGCCCGCACACAAAAGACACACAGTGCTCCTCACATGACTACTGCGATAGTGTTGAACGGACAGCGCCGGTTCAGCACCACCATTGTTTTGGACAGCATTAGAGCACGTGGCTGCAAGGCAGGGTTGAGAAACATCCATACATAATTTTGTGTATATCACAAATTGTGTACCTTTTGCATCCCACATGACCTCAAATCTTTGTAAAATGGAGAGAGTATTGAGACAATTAGCTACTTTGAAATTGGTCCATCACAAATAATTGCAATTGTACAAAATATCATAAGACAACATCAGAATGGAGCAGTTACTTGCCTGATAGGGCTCCAAGTAACTCCCCTTTTGGCGTAGCCCAGAAAGTCACAGAAGGTCTCTGGCTGCAACATTTTAGAATGTCACAGCCCACTTTTGAGATGCTGTGCCAGTTAATGTTGGTCCTAATGTTGCGCCCATCGCAGGCTGCCACTGACCACCGGTTCCGATCCGAAAGTGGATTTCCATCACCCTGTTCAAGCTGGTAACCTGCGCTGAGTAGTGGTAAAGACAGAGTAGTAGGGGAAACTTTTGGAGTTAGCAAAATGACCGTCCGTCAATGTACATTTTTTACTTGTGGAAAACACATTTACTTCCCATCCACAAACAGGATAGCGTGAGTCCAAGTAAAGAGAGCAACAGTTTATGGGACGGGACAGAATGGCTCCAGCTAAAGCAGGCAATGTGTGTGCACGTGTTTATTTGTTTCTCGCCATTTAGACAAAAGAAAACGTGTTGGTGTGTCTAAATGTGTTGAAACAGCCCTTCTTGGACATAGAAAGTTTTGGGAAAATGGTGTGTGAGACATTCTTTTACTCATTTAACATTGTGTGTGTGTGTGTGTCTGTATGTAAAATTTGCCATTCTTAGCTATAGAAAGGCTCTTAATGCTGCTAGGTCAGCATATCTCTCCACACTAATAGAAGATAGCAAAAATAATATTGATGTGCTACAAGAAAGAATATAACATTTGCTACAGGAAATATGCAGGAAAACTAGTTCATGTTTTGTCACCTCTAGGTTGGATTATTATATTTACCTTAATTTACGGATGTTCCAGTAGGTGTGTAAACAAGCTCCAGTTAGTCCAGAATGCAGAATGTTCTTATTAGAACTTGAAAATTTGATCACATCACCCATAGCTTATCTACACTGCATTGGCTCCCAGTAAAATTTCGCACTGATTATAAAATACTACTAATTACCTATAAAGCACTGAATGGTCTAACACCACAATGCCTGAGTGAAATTTTGGTCTTTTATAATCTGCCACATCTCCTTCGATCAAAAGATGCAGCCTCTTTTTGGTACCTAGAATAACTACGAAAACTGCAGGGGGCAGAGCTTCTTCTTACAAAGCCCCAGAGTCATCGAACAGCATTCTAATTAGTGTTTGGGACTCAGACACAGTCTCGATTTTTAAGTCTAGGCTGAAAATTTATTTGTTTAGTCAAGCCTTTTGTTAATAGGTTTTCTTATAGGTAAAGGCACAGATCTGGAGGGTTCATGGGCATAGAGAGTTTTGGTTAACTCGGATGTGTGTACATCCAATGTACATCCACTTAAACCACTACAGGATAAGAGCATACCTAATACTCTGTGTTCTCTTCCTCTGTCGAGCTACACGTTGCTCCTGCTGCACATGCAACACCCCCCCTCCCACCCCCACCCTTCTGATGTGAACATCAACTGAAGCTATTGGCTTGCATGATTTTATGCATTGCGCTGCTGCCACATGATGGCAGATTGGATAATTACATGAATGAACAAGTGTTCAGGTGTTTGTAATAAAGCAGCTGGTGAGCATACATACTGTATGATCACAAGATTAACATTATCCTAAATGGAAAGAAGTTAGGTTCCCTGTGGCTTTATGAAGCAAAACTCTCCCAGCATTAAGTTTCACACTGTCACCCTTCCGAAAACAAAGAATAAGGGAACTATTTTTAAAGGCAAAAATCAACACATTTTTAGTTATTTTTGCAGACTTTACAAATAGCATCTGAACAATAATAATAAAAAACAAAAACAACAAAAACATTACAAATTCAAAAAATTGCTTGCCTAAATGGTTCTAAATAATTAAATACACAAATACAGCTTTGGTTAAGTAAATAACAGAGAAATGTGCTTCTCCCTGCTACAATAGTTGAAGTCGGTAAACGTGACCAATGTAACAAATAAGACGACTGAATCTTACAGGTACAGTGCCTAAGTACTGCATACGTATTCACCACCACCCCTTCTAATAAAAAAAAATATAGTATTAAAAATCGTCTAAACTTTGATCATTCTGCAGAGCAGCATTAAATCCATTATTTAAAACATGGACAACTGCGACTGCCGTCCAACAAAAGTCAGTGACGGGGTAAAGAAAGCATTAGTGAAAGAAGCAACCAAGAGCTCAAGGGTAACTCTGAAGCAACTGGAGATCCATAGCTCAGATGGGAGAAGCTCATAGGATCACCATAGCATGGACAGTCCATAAAGGTGGATTTTATGACAAGAGAGATAGGTCATATGAAAACCCACTTGGTGTTTGCCAAAAAGAATGTTTGGAGACTCACCCATGCGGAAAAAGGTTCTTTGGTCTGATGACACCAATGTTGAAAATTTGGCCTTGGCACAAAGCGTTATGTTTGTCAAAAACCCAACACTGCTCATTACCCTGAGAACACCATTCCCACAGTGAAACATGGTGGTGGTAGCATCATGTTAAGCATTACCCTTGGCTTCTTGGTTGCTTTCCTGACTATTTCCCTCTTTAGCTGGTCACTGACTTTTGATGGATGGCCTCCTCTAGGTAGATTCACAGTTGTGCCGTGTTCTTTCCAAGTTTTAATAACTTGTTAATGTTCAAAGCTTGAGATATTTAATAAATAAATAAATAAATAAGTCAATAAATAAAAAGCTCTTTGGTCTTCCTGATCCTGTTTGATTAGGTATGTTGTCTAACAAATTCTGGGACCTTACAGAGACAGGTGTAGTTGTATTGAGATCATGTGACATTTTATTTATTTATCAGATCGAATCCATTCACCTAATTATGTGCCTTCTGATGGCAACAGAGGTGAATGCTTCTGCCATCACAGCATTTTATGTTTTATGTCAATAATATTTTAGCAAACTATATTATTCACCTCAACAATATTATTGGCTTTTTTTTTTTTTTTTAGATTCATGACATGTAATCACAGTTAGGTCAATTTCAGTTCCAGGTGGTAACACCACTACTATAAATGTGGAACAGTTTAAGGGTGGGGAATACTCTGCGAGGCACTGTAGCTAACTAAAAAGGACTTTATTAAATGTGCAAAGTTAGGAAACCTCATTAGTTCATCAGCTATGACTGAGCAAAATCCTGAGCTGCTCTCCTCTTATACTCCTGTCCAGTCTTTGTGTTTCACACTCCAAAACCGAAGGGGCAAGCTGCTTGGACACCAGTGTGAGAGAGTCATTCAGGTCCTGCCTCAGTGTCTGCAGTGATTCACTATTCCTCAAGGATTGGTCAATAAATTCTGCCCGTTCCTGATGATCTGAAGCCAGCAGCAGTCGTAACTGGTGGACCTGTGGATTTGCAGACAAGGCAAGCTGACAAACACTGTATGTTAAATGTATAACTCTCCTTTAATCAAGACTCGAAGATGCAGACTGGTTGAAAAGTCCACTGTTCTTAACTCTTCAGAGTCACCGCTTCATAAATGATTTAATCTTTAAAAAAATCTACAAAAACAATAGTGATGGTAACCTATAACACGTTTGAGCACAAAGCTCCTAAATTAATTATTTTCAGATTGTAAATAAGGTATTCTTGGAAAAATCTCCTCGAACCTGTGCAGTCAGTTCACTTGCCCGTGCTCTCAGACACCTCAGCTCATCAGCTCCAGAAGGATTGCTGCAATCCTTAAAGGGATACAGAAAAACTCAGTTTTCACACTTTTTAGTAATAATTTGCCATTTATCAATGATATAATGAAAAAAAAAATCACTTCACTCCCTGTGTTAGATTATAGTAAGTACACCTAAGCTACTTGTGTGAAGAGAAAGAAGAACATTTGCTTCCTTTATAGCAATAGAAGTTGGTGATAGTCCTGCTCACATGATTTATCTTGCAACTCATCCCTGCTATAAGTTGTTTTATCCATACCTGTATTTCAGCATCTGATTGTGACAGGTGACATCTCAATTTCTCCCTCTCCAGCTCAACCTGTTGGATAAGAAAAATAATCATGGCTGAGTTAATCTAGTTTTTTTTCTACCCCAATATTTGATGGAATAGTGAAATTTGTTTATGCGTCTGTATCTTCTGAAGAAGCAGGTCTTGAGACTAGGGTGGTTATGACGAAACTTTTCAAATTATTTTTCAGGTGAATTTGCCTTTGATGCTGGCTACAGAAGCAATTCATCTATAATTACTTAGAATTCTTTTTGTGTATATACAGCTCCCCTCCGCAAGTATTGGAAGGGCAAGGCCAGTTCTTTTGTTTTTGCTGTGCACTGAAAACAACTTAGAACATGGCACCTTTTGTTTGAACCCATCCATTTTTTCAAGTGATCAAAAATAATGGAAAATGTGACTGACAGATGTTTCTTGTTGTCCAGGTTTCACCTCCTGAAGAGGTGACTGAAGGGAGAAACCACCCAAAACAAACAACAACTGATAAAAGCTGCAGGACAAGCCTGGAAAAGCATCACAAAAGAATAATGCGACAATTTGGTGATGCCAGTGGGTTGCTGGCTTGATTATTGCATTGTTATTACAAGCAAGCGACATGCAACCAAATATTAAGCGTTATTTACTTTAAGACTATCTGTTTCTATACTTTCGCACACCTAAAAATTGGGTGATCTGCCACGAAAGGTGCCATGTTCTAAGTTGTTTAACACGTCTAGATATGTGAATATGTAAATATCAGGAAATGAAAGCTGAAATTCTGATCTATTGGCTCATATTTCTTTTGATCTCAAACCCAAATGTCTTCAGTAAAAACAAAAGGATTGGCCTTGCCATTCCAATACTCTCAGAGGGAACATTGTATAACAACAATTTCCTTTCTTCACTGAGAAACCATTGTATGCATATTTGAGATATACCATTCCTGCTATCCTGGTATCCTTACTAACCCTGATTTTGCTGGAAATTTTCCATAATCCACATATGCCTACCCAATTTTTAAATCATCAGACCACTTTGGAGTAAATACTATTAGCTGGAGCAGGAGGTAGGCACAACCATAGTGTCAGACTTGAGATTTTTTAGAATATAAATATGAAGAGTTGTAGGCAAATCCATATTACTGTTGTTATTTTATTGTAAGCTTATGGATGGATTGGTCTAGGTGAATGGTGATCCAGCCACCTACTAGATATATGTCCCGGGAGTCAGTCGGTCAGCGATAATGTATCATTTAGTCTGGCCTACTGGCAGTCCAGCAATAAGTCCAAAAAAAACAAACAATGGATAGAAGAGCATAATAACTCAGTGAATATCAACACAATTAACACTGTGTGACAGTAGTGTACAGAGGTTATCATACATAAAAGTACATGACATTACAATTACAATGACAATAAATAGAATTTAAATTCATAAAAATGTGTTTCAGTTTTCAAAAGATGTATAGAGGTTTTGTTAGTGGATCCGACTCTACCTGTTTTAAAGTGTCACGTAGGTTCATTTTCTCCAATCTCAGCTTCTCAATACGATGTTCTAGCCGTTCATTTCTCTGTTGTAATTTCATTAGCTTCAGTTCCAGCTCAGCCACAGCTCTTTGCAGGGCACACACACGCCCTTGTGATTCTTCTTCACAGCTGCTCACCACCTTACAAAATAATAAACACAGTAAATAACACACAGCGAATATATAGAGTTACACATTTGGGACAGAACATTTGCTGACTGAGGATGCAGCCTGTGGGCAGTGGAGACTCAACGGTTAGGGCTCTGGGTTACTGCCCAGAAGGTCAGGGGTTCAAGCCCCAACACTGCAACTGTTGGGCCCTTGAATAAGGTCCTTAACCTTCTCTGCTCCAGGGCTAATCCTGTGCTCAACTTCCTAACAAGCTGAGGCATGCATGTATAATGTAAATGTGACAAATAAATTCTTCTTCTATGTGAAGAATAGCCAGTAAAGGAGGAAAATGTATCGGTATATAGTGAGGCTCTACTAGGCAGCATCACAGTCGAATCAATGTCTTGACTTCGCATCAGTGAAGAGAGCCACCTGCACTTTGCCAAACCCTTCCTAGATCTGGGTTACCACATCTTGGTGCAGATGCCACTTGTATGGCCAGTATGGCCACCTGAGGAGATTCCATGCAATGCATAGAGATGCTCAATATTATGCTACCCTACTCTGGTAAGAACTACTTGAAGGCCAGATGGACTGCTTTCAATTCCAGCTGGTTAATAACCTTCTGATCTTACACCAGGGATCCAGATACCCTCTGTACATCTGTAGCACCACGGCCAGTAAGTTAAGGGTCCTTCTCCAATTGGATACTGCTCCTAAGTGGACCCCACCTGCATCACCAGTAAGCAAATAACAAAGATGCGTCTCTGTTTATATTGCTTGTGGTTCAAGTAAGCCTAAGGGAATTACCACTGTGGCTACCCTCAACAATACTAGCATTCTCAAGAGGAGCCAAGACTGGATGTAGCAACCTGGGTCAAATTGTTTGGCAAGCATAATAATGTCTGCCACACATTGGGGTGACAGGGTGGCTACAACTGTCAGTGAATCTTGTGGCCTGATTTGGTGTTAAGAAACTCTGAGTTCACTGTTAGACCACAGCATTGTGTGTAAGGAGAGAGGATGTGCCAGTTATCCACCTGATGACTTGACCATCAGGGGAGACAAGGCCGCTTGCCTACATCTCAAAAACATCATTGATGCCATGAGGTCAAAGGGTAGAGGACATGAAAATAGGCATCACTAAGGTCCACTGTGACCCAGTCCTGTGGTTTCACAGCATGGATTTAATCGAACAGCCACTGTTTAATATTTCAAATCTAGGATTCAACAAAGATCACCATCCTTCTTCTGACCAAGGAAGCATTTTGAATGGATCCATTTGTTTTAAACTGGGGCTTCTGTCAGCTTCTGTCAAACCACTGAGCAAGACTGAACAAACGTTGGGTTAGAGCCCTGAGCCCAGAGAAGGTTGGGGACAGACAGTGGAACCAGAGTGTGTATCCCTGCAACATTGCCATCAGGACCCAATGATCTAATGCAGTTCGGCTGGAAAGTGTCCTATCACCATCCCCTGCCCTTCACTTGTAGATTGGAGTGATTATTTCAATGCTAGCAATAAAATGGTGCATGCTACGTACAGTGCAATGTCATGCTTTTATGTGAGCTGTGTTGTGAATGCTATAGAACTAAAATATCAATGATATTTGCAAGTTATTTCTAGCAAACACTTAAGTATTACAGACAAATTACATTTGCAGGTCATTTGCAGGCAACATATAAAATTTTATACTTTACATGCAACATTTCTTGGCAATTAACCAGTTAACAGAAATGAAGACAACCACATATTATGCACTGTATATGTTAGTAAATTTGTGCCATAGTGTCCAGGTAATAGGTGCTGATGCTTGGCTCCACTGCTAGGACCTGATATATGGCCAAAACATCTGACCATCATATGAATATGTGAGAATTCCCCCAAAGAGTTGCCACAAAATTGAAAGCACATAATTGTCTAGAATGTCTGCTGTAGCTCTCCCTCCAAACATGCTCCAGCAAGACAATGCCCCTGTGAAAACATGGTTTGCCAAGGTTGGAGTGGAAGATCTCCAGAACTCCAACCCCAGTGGGATGAACCTCAACACCTTTGGGATGAATTGGAACACTGACCCAGGCCTTCTCGCCTAACCTCACTAATGCTCTTGTGGCTGAATAATGGGCAAATCTCCACAGCCACGCTCCAAAATCTATTGGAAACGCTTATCATAAGAGTAGAGGTTATTATAAGTGCAAAGGGGGGACTGAATCTGGAATGGGATGTTCAACAGGCACATATGTGTGATTGGTCTTACTGTTGGTCATGTAGTGCATATTTTAAAAGTACTTTTGTATCAGTAAGTTTCAAGTTCTCACCTGCACCTTTTTTTCCAGCTGATGTGCTTTTTCTTGATAATGAATTAGCATTGCCTCATTTCTTTCCAGTGCTGTTCTTAAGCGATCTCGGTCTTTCCTGAGCTCGTCTGCTTCCTTCTTCAAATCATACACCTCTGCTTGTAATTCTATATTCTCTGTCATTCGAGTCGGACTTTGTGATTCCTTCATTTGAAAGTCCTTTTTTGTCTGTGCATTTACTATTGTAAAGTTCTTTCGAAACTGGCTGTGTATCTTCTCCACAAGTATATTTTCCCCCAGATTTGTCATTACATTTTGTTTTTCTCTTTCCATCTGCCTTTTCAAAATATCTGTCTCCATTTGTGCGTCCCCGAGTTGTTCCCTTAACAGATGCCTTGCATTTTCCTCTTTAAATTCCGGAATTATTTTCAGCTCTGTTTCTTTTTCAGGAAGAATTCCGGTAGCAAACGTGATTTTTTTAACACTTTGTTTTTCAACGTGTTTTATCTTCTCATTTGCCTCCGCTTTCTTCTCCATAGTGTCAGGTTCCCTCTTCTCTCCCAGTTCGTCTTTGACAAGTTCAAAGCTTGTTTTTTTCTTTTCCATTTTACTTTCCAAGGTGTTCTTCATTCTGTGGATCTCACTCTCCTCTGCTTTCAGTTTCTCACTAATGAGTTCGAGACTATTATCCTTCAGCTCACTTTGTCTTTTATTTTCCTCATCTTCCTCCGGTGTCATTTTCAGGGTCTCCTGCACCTCGGGCTCCATTTTCTTCATGTCTTTAACTTCACAGTTCATCTTAATGTCATTTTCCTCCCTGATCCACAGCTGTGCCCGAAGTTCTTGATTCTCCTTCTGGAGTATCTGAACTCTGAGTTTTAGATATTCCGTTTCTTCTCGTGCTGCTCTGACTTCCTCCTTTCTTCCCTTTATCATCTCATTCTTTTTCTTCTCTAAGATCTTCCTGAGTTTTTCTCCTTCACAATGGCTTTCCTCTAGCAGCTCCTTCAGAGTGACCATCTCTTCCAATCCAGCTTTTAGTCCATCTTTTATCTTTCTATTCTCTTTATCCCGTTCCTTCACCATTGTTTCTGCCTTCTCTTTGCTCACAGAAAGCACAGTTACTTCCTCTCTTAGCTTTGTCACCTCGGTCGACATTGCATCTTTATTTTTCTTTGCGTCTTTTAGCTCCTCTTCTTTTTGCTTTAGAATAAAATCTGTTTTCTCCTTCAACGCATCGATAACTCCATCTCTCCTCCTCAAGTCTTCTCCCAGATCTCGAATTTGTTGCTCTAGCTCCAACCTCAACGTTTCTTCCTCCTCTTTTCTTTCTTTCAGTTCCATCTTCAGCCTCTCCATCTCTCCCTTCGTTTCCTTGAGAGAGCTCTTCATTTGTTCCTTTTCCTCTTCCCCACTCTCCACTCTCCATTTTAGTCTCTTAACATTTTCTTCATTTTCTTGCAGAAGCCTTGACTTGGTTTCCAATTCTCTCAACTGCTCTCCAAGTTTCTTTCTTGCCACGTCTGCCTCTTGTGTCAAACTCTTGTTCTTTACTTCCAGTTCTTTCACTTTTCCTTCCACTTGATCTATTTTATCTCTTGCCAGCTGGAGTTTTTGATCATATTCCTTTCGTGTATCTCTTTCTTTTACCTGAACCCATTCGGTTTCCTTCAGTTTTTCTTTTAACGTCATCAGCTCCTCATTTTCCTGCCGTTCTTTTTGGTCTAAAGTCTCTCTCATTCTGTATACATCTACCTCTCTTTCTTTCAGAAGAACAGCCTGGATTTGGATTTGATCCTTTTGCTCTAGGACCTTCCTTTCAACTTCTCTGTTCTCTCTATCCAGCTCACCAATCTTCACTCTAAGCACATTAATCTCCTCCTTCATCTTCTCTTCTCCTTCCTCCAGTTGATTCCTCTTTTCTTCCAGACTCATCTTTTCTTTTTTCAATTCCTCTAGCTGCCTTTTCCATTTCTCTTGCTCGTTTTTTTCCTTTATCATCCCGACTATTGTACTTTTATATTCTTCTACCTCTCTATCTCTCCGCTTCAGCTGTGTCTCTTGTTCTCTGTACTCCTCCTTCATCCTCTCATGGTCACTCACCAGATCGTGTTCATTTTGCTTCAGTTTTTTGATCTCTTCGTCTCTTTCTCTCAGTAATTCATCCCTCGCTCGTTCAACAGAAATGTGGTTTTCCACTCTCTCTATTAGCACGTCTTTTTCTCTCGCCACATCCCCAGCCTTTTTCTTCCACCACTCAATCTCATCTTGTGTTTCTCTATCTGTCTGTTCCAGATCTATCACTTTGTTCTTAAGCTTTTCTAGGTAAGTATCTCTTTCCTGCAGAAGACGAGACATGTGTTGCTTCTCCATCTTCAATTCTTCCACATTGTCTTTGAGTCTTTCTAATTCGCTTTCTTTCTTTTTGAGCTCTCCTTTCAGCTTCAGTTCTTTTTCTCTCTCCTCTGCCTCCCTTTCTTTCTGTTTTATTTCCTCTTTGTGCATTTTCGCAGCTATCCCAATCTCTTTTTCTTTAAGCTCTCTTTTCAGTTTTTCTATTAAGCTGTCCTGCAATCTCATGTTCTCGATTAATTCTTCTATGCTTTCACCATTCTTTTCTATCTCGCTGTCCCTCAGCTTTAAAATGTCAGCCATCTTGGCATTCTCCTTTTCAATTATTTTCAGATCTTCGCCGTCTTGCGTCACTCTTTCCAAAAGTCCCTCCTTCTCTCTCTCAATGTCCGTCACTCTCTCCCGCCATTGTTCCATCTCAGCTTTCACTTCTTGCATCTGCGACTCCAGACTCCTGATTTCTGATAACAGTCTCTCCACATCTCTGTCTTTTTCACCATTCAGGATGGCGAGCTTTTCATTTTCTTTCACCAATCCGTCCATCCTGTTTTTCAGAGCCCCTATCTCTCCATCTTTCAGTCCCAGCTCAGAGTTCAGAGCCTCTCTTTCTCTCTGCCACTTTTCCCCGTCTTCTTCGTGTATTCTTTGGTTGTTCAATGATGTCTGGGCTTCAGCATTCAACCTCCTGATCTCCAACTGGCAGCTTTCAATCTCTTTTTCACTCCGCATCTGTTCTTCACGTGCTCCTCTTCTCTCTTCCTCCCTCAGGAATGAGTTTCTCTCCAGCTCAGACTGAAGACACTTTATCTCTCCTAAAACAATAATAATAATAATAATAATAAAATTATTCACACTCCCACTTGTCATCAGAAGCAACCCAAAGCATGCGGAGATACTGTTTATCCTGTTAAAGAGATGATTGGCAAATAAATGTTAGAATTTCATTTAAATAAAAAGTGGGGTAAACAGTAAACAGTAAACTCTCACCATGTAGCACATCTTTGGCTTGCTGGAGTGTGTGAACCTGCATTTGCAGTTGCGTTTGCTGAACCTCCAGGACAGAAACCTGTTCCTTTGCCACACATAGCTGCTGCTGGAGGTTGCCACTCAAATTCCTAAAAAAAAAAAAATCATCACATAATGTTACGCACACGGTACAGTAGTGCTCATTTAATGGTTTATTTACAGTGGGATTCTGCCTGTCTAGCTGTCTGTTTGCTTGTCTATCCATCTTCCGTGTCTTTCACAATAACTAGTGAAAGTTCAATTCCATGTAAATACTCCAGCATGTTTCTGTCCTGAATTCAGATTAGGCCAATACGAATCTGATGATGTATTTTGGCAGATATTTCGTGGCGGAACCATTTTCAGCACAGCAGTAGCGTTAACATGACAATTGCATGCTATGCATGGTATACATTTAGGTTTTTACCTGAGATCCTCTCGCTCCTGTTTTACTTCCTCCTTCTCTCGCGCTATACGGTGCACTTGTTCCTCCAGTCTCTGTTTTTCTCTCTGCAGCTCCTCTCTCTCTCTCTGCGCTCTCTGCGCTCTCTCTTTATCCAGCTTCACCTTCACAGTACGCAACTCCTCACACACGCTTCGGTGCTGTTCGAACAACTGGCACACGCACACATAGACACACATATGTAAGGGGAGTGTCGATTCAAAGAAAAGTGCAAAGGCGTTCCTTTCGGGGTTTTTTTTTAAACAGTGCTCCTAAAAAGACAAGAATAAATTCATAATATCCAGCTTATCAATCTGGCAACCTGCGCTGCTAGAGGCTAACATAATAAATACACATGACCCCAGTGATGGGTTTTGCGAGTTATATGACAAGCCAGGCCCTATAAGTTTTAACTACCTTAAGTACAAATATGCTTACACTACTGTATAATTATCTAATAGGTTTTCACAAACACACACGTACTCCTCTTTTCCCATCTCACCTGCTCATTTTCCCTTTTCTCGTCGGCGAGAGCATTAGCTTCTCTCTCTCTTTCCTCTCTCAGTGTCTGCAGTTCTCCCTCCATTTCTCTTTCCCTCCCTCTGAGCAGGTGAAGGGATTCCAGATCTGCACTTCGACAAGCCCTAAAATATAGTTTATATATTTATATGCACACAAGCATTCTTTAAAAGATTTGGTGCGTTTTACATGCCGTTAATAAGTAACGCAAAACGAACTCTATTAGGAAATGAATCAGCAAGTAAATTAATTAACAAAAAATTAAACCGTGTCTTTCCAAAGGCCCGTTCACAACTGAGCCCAGAGCTGAAATAAGGACACAGTCCCAAAATAACACAATGATCAAGTTAACAGATAAATCCCGTGTGGCACAACTTGCAATTTGTCCTGTGTGCAATATTTGGCTTAAGTGCAACAATCATCTTGTATGTGCAATATTTGTTGGTTTGTATACAACAATACAGATGGTTTGTATCTACATTTTAATTGTCTATTTATAATCAAATGGAGTTTTTTCTTGTGGCGTAAGCCTAGGATGTCACCACAGAAAACGTTGAATATTTTAATACCAAACCTGGAAATCATTTCTAAAATGGTGCGCAATGAGAACAACGAATGTGTGACGCTGTTATACTGATCCTTTGTTTCTTTTCACGCCTGTCACAATGTCTGACCTTAACTCTGCGTTTTCCTCTGAAACAGCATTCAGCTCCTTCTGCAGAGATGCTACATCCGATCTGAAACGCTGAAGCTGCAGCTGAGATTCAGTCACCTCCTCCTCCAGCTGCGGGGCACAAACCAAAAACCCACATATTGACTTATCACTGTCGCTAAGTAATGCGATGCCTACAACTACATCTAACACACACACACACACAACAGCAAAGGACACCAATACAAACAGCTACATAATGACGAGCGCATAAAAGTGTGTAAATAAATAAATAAATATGTGGTATGGTATTAAATAAACCATCGTGAACATAGTGAACTGTGTACGTAAGCAGAAGGCATTGACTGACTGAGAGTTTGAAGACTGAATCGAAGGAATAAGCACCTGAAGATTTCGGGCACCGAGCTCTCTTTTATCTCGTGTCAGTGACTCGTTCAAGGTAGCCATTTTCTCCAAAGAATCACAAGTATCAGCAGCTTCCCTCTGCAGCAGCGTGTGTGTGGTGGAGAGCGAGAGCAGAGACTCGCGTGTCTAAGAAACAGAGAGACAGAGACAAAGGCATAAGAATAAATTACCATGAAGCAGCAGGAAAAAAACCCAAAAAACCTCTCTTATGCAAATCAGATCATTTTTTGCAACAAAGCATTCTTCATTAAACACTCATGGGCAACTTCGTCGTAGGGCTGTGGTTGATTCCCGCACACTCTCTGATGGAAAAGAGTGTTAGCGTGTGATGTCGAAACTTTACCTTGGCTAAAGCTTCCCTGGTGTCCGCTAACTCTTTCTCCGCACTCGCCTTTTCCAGTCTCTCTTGCTCCAGCGCCACCTGCAGGGTGTGTAGCTCTATACGAGTACGACTCTGTTGCTCGCACAAATGGGCATTTTCCACAAGCTCTGCCTCCATTCTGAAACACAGAGAGCATCAGTGGGAACCGGAAACGTCTTTTCTATCTTTCATTCTATCCTTCTTTATACACAGACCCATGTCTATGTATCTATATGTCTATCCATCTATGTATGTATCTGTTTAACTATCGCCATGATCTGCTATCCAGCCACCTGTCTATCCATCCATCTGTCCATATGCCAATCCATCTATCCATCCCTCCATCAATGTAATAATAATTAAGCCTGTTATCCAGATGTGCCCTGTTAGATTGATTGTTTAAACAATTAATAGCTCTGTATGTCTACATGCCTGAGCCCTGGGTTTCACCTGTGAAGACTGCATTTGTTGTTAAAAAGGATAAATGAGAGTGGGAGAAAAGCAAGCCATTTTGAACCCGTGAAAAGAAAAAAAACAAAAAAAAACACTGGTGTACTAACAACCAGACATCGAACAGTTCGGCCAAGGAAAACAACAGCAGTTGATGACAGAAAGATTGTGAGAGCTGTGAAGAAAAACCCAAGAACAACAGTCAGTGACATCACCAACAACCTCCACAGGGCAGGGGTGAAGGTATGAGAATCTATCGTTCAAAGAAGCCTTCAAGAGCAGAAATATAGAGGCCATAACACAAGATGCGAATCACTCATCAGCAGTAAGAATCAGAGGGACAGATTCACACAGAAATACAGAGATGAGCCACAAAAGTTCTGGAACAGAGATTAACATCTACCAAAGTGATGGAAAGGCCAAAGTGTGGAGAAAGAAAGGATCTGTTCATGATCCAAAACATACGAGCTCATCGGTCAAGCATGGTGGAGGTAGTGTCATGGCTTGGGCTTGCATGGCTGCTTCTGGAACAGACTCACTAATCTTTAGAGATGATGTAACTCATGATGGTAGCAGCAGAATGAATTCAGGAGTCTACAGAAACATTCTGCCTGCCAGTTTACAGAGAAATGAATTCAATCTAATTGGGAGGAACTTCATCATGAGGCAAGACAACGACCCAAAACACACTGCCAACACAACAATAGACTTCATCAGGGGAAACAAGTGGAAGGTTTTAGATCGGCAAAGTCAGACCTTAACCTAATTGGGCAGCATTTCACCTCCTGAAGAGGAGACTGAAAGAAGAAACCAGTACAACTGTGGTACAAGCCTGGAAAAGCATCAAAAATGAAGAATACAATCTGTTCCGATACTTTCGCACACCTAAAAATTGGGTGATCTGCCACAAAAAGGTGCCATGTTCTAAGTTGTTTAACACATCTAGATATGTAAATATCAGGAAATGAAAGCTTAAATTCTGATCTATCGTATTCTTTTGATCTCAAATGCAAATGTCTTCAATGTATAGAAAAAAAAAACAAAACAAAAAAAAACAATTGGCCTTGCCAAACCAAGATAAATCATGTCAGAACTTTTTCCACCCTCAATGTGAAATTACGACTTATAAAAATTAAGCGAAAAACAATCAGAAACATTTTAGGGAAAAAGAGGAAAAATAAAATACTTACAATAATTTGGTTGCATAAGTATACACACCCCTAAACTAATACATTGTTGAAGCAGCTTTTGATGTCGTTTGGGTCGTTGTCCTACTAAAAAGTGAAATTCCTTTTCATCTTCAGCTCACTAGCAAACACCTGAAAGTTTTGCACTAAATTCGACTGGTATTTGTAGCTATTCATGATTCCCTCCACCTTAATAAAAGCCCCAGTTCTGGCTGAAGAAAAGCAGCCCTAAAGCATGATGCTGCCACCACCATGCTTCACTGTGGGTATGGTGTTCTTTTGGTGATGTGCTTTTTTTTTTTTGCACCAAACATACCTAATCCAGCTCCTTTAATGTTGCCGTAGGTCTTTTGGCAGCCTCCCTGGTAAGTTTTTGTCTTGTCCTTTTATAAATTTGTTTCTGATTGTTTTGATGGTGGAAAAAGTTCTGACATGATTTATCTTGGTCTTATTTTTTTTTCTTTTTTTTTTATTATATCACAAAACCTTAACAAGAATGTGTAGACTTTTTAATATCCATTATATAAAATAGATGTAACAAAATGATCAAAGTGTCAATCTGCCCTAAGTATTATGTGTAATTTTGTCATTTTTGTAAAGTAATTATGGTAATTAAAATGAAGAGGAAATTAGAACTGTAGCAATTCAAGCTCACAGAGACAAAATCTGTCGAAGAGGAGTGTTTACCGTCTCTGTCGCTCTCTCTCTATTCCACTCCTCTCCTCATCCTCCCTCTCTCTCTGCTGTATCAGCCGTACATTTTCTTTCTTCAGATCTTCACTGCGGCGCTCGGATTCATCCAGCTGCCTCTTTAAACTCAAAGTCGTTTCTTTTTCACTGCAAAAAAAACAAAAAAACAAAAAAAACAGACATATGGAGGTTCAACAGAGGTTTACTGAAAGACTGGGGGGGGGGGGGGGGGGTGGGGTTAAAAAAAAAACCAAAAAAAAAAACAACAGAGAGAGCTCAAGTTTGTTTCAGGCTGGAAAAGTTTGCTGCAAAGTTGTT
>CM075007.1:1300624-1320303 GCA_037576675.1 Pangasius sanitwongsei
CCCCCCCCCCCCCCCCCCCCCCCCCCCCCCCCCCCCCCCCCCCCCCCCCCCCCCCCCCCCCCCCCCCCCCCCGGTTACAAATAGAACCAAAAGTCTAAACAGCAGAGAGAGCTCAAGTTTGTTTCAGGCTGGATAAGTGTGCTGCTAAGTGTGTTGTTCCATGTTGTAGAGCATCTTGTGGGCTAGGGTTAGGAGTTAGTCTTACAGGAGCACTTGGAGGTCCATTAGGTCCAGCATCAACCCCTGGACTATCAAGGACTATCTCCAAAAACACCACAATGCAAAAAAAAAAAAAACACCTCATTAAATAGTAGCTGAACTATAAAATTAAACAAATAAAAATATTTTAAGGCATGTTTTAGGATATTACATTGACGATACATCATTCAGTTAAAAAAAGTATATTATTATTATTATTATTATTAATTAGGATTTTAACAAAATGTCATCATACAACCCCAAATAATTTTATTTGTAAATAAAACACAGAATATTGCAAAATCTGTAAACTTAAAATTGAATATAAATAAATAAATAAATAAATAAATAAAAAAGCATATAATATAATAAAAGCATATACATACAGTCTAAACGCCAATTCTCAGAGAAGAATTCACCCAGTTTTTAGGTGAACAAAGTGTATTGGAACAGATACAGCCTTAAAATAAATTAAAGTAAACAACACTTAATATTTGGTTGCATAACACAGCAGTCTCTAGAGTTCTGATTTTTGTTTTTCGCACCATTCTGTGTAAACTCTAGAGAGCGTTGCATGTGAAAATCGCAGGAGATCAGCAGTTTAAATAAATGCATAAATAATGGCCGCCCATAATTTTTTTGCTATCTCTCTCATGGGATTGTTTTGATTTTTCAGTCTAATGACGGTTTGCTTCATACTGCGAGTTGACAGCAAAAGTTCCACATGTGAAATCAAATCTAGACCTTTCATCTGCTTAATACGTAATTGAAATTATGAGCGAATAACACACACCTGGCCATGGAACAGCTGAGCATCCAATTGTCCAATTACTTCTGGTCCCATAAAAAAAACCCCGATAACATCTGTGAATGTCCAAATATTTATGGACCTGACTACTAATCTGTCTAAACTATTAATCTGTTGTTGCTGTGGCTGTTGCCCACCTGTTCAGCAGGCTCTGCGTCTGCTTTAACTCTAGAGCCTCCAAACTGGCTCGTTTCTGAAGGTCCGCCTTCTCGTTTTTAAGCTCTGCGATTTCCTGCTGCAGCGATTCCGCCTCCACTCGCAGCCTGCGCCACTTCCCTTCAGCTTCCTGAAAAAAACCAAGATACTCCACTGATCTTTCAAGTTAAACTCCTGTGTACTTGTACATTCTAATACTAATTTGATCTGTTTTTTCCACTTATTTCAGCTTTAATTCACTATATCAGAATTCTAGTGTGCCAAATTTTACATACATTGCTGCTAGAAAGTATGTGAACCCTTTCGAATTTGACCTGAAATGTCGCCAGATCTTCATCTAAGTCCTAAAACTAGATCAAGAGAATCCAATTGAACAAATGACACAAAAACGGTAGACTTAACACATACATAAAACCTATTCACCAATGTGGCATACGGGCATTTCCGAAAAGTCGTCAAAGGATGGACGTGTCTTTAAATTAACAGCCTGACGTCTTTAGTAAAGCACCAGTTACACCAGTCAGAACAGACAGAACCGCACACTTATTATAGCATTCCTATCGACATATAGCCTATATCTGAAATTCAGAATTTACGCAACTATAAAAATTCACATTTGGTAAATCAGTTCTGATGAGTAACCTGCAGTTCTTGCTGTCCCCACTGGAAGGCGCTCTCAGCCTCGGAGATAACCCACAGGACAGAGTGGAGATCATCACTGAACCCCCCAGGATCAGGAAAAGCTCTTTTGTGTCCATCTGCCCTCTGAGAACCCAGAAACCTGTGCTGTATATTAGCGAAAATGTTGTTTAGTTACTAATGTTGATTATTGTTTAAAAAAAAAAAAAGTACATGCTGTTAAAAACTGTTTACATTTAAAAAAAAACGAAAAGTTGCGTTTCAATAACATTACATTTTAAAATGTCTGAGAAGCAGTTTGTTTCTAAATCATTAACATGTTAGTGAGCAATAGAAAGACATTTTCGTTAAAGCTACAGTGTGTAATTTTTTGAAAAATAATTAGTAAAATGTCATTTTATTTTGCAAAAATTTAAAAAATAAAATTACTGAATCATCTACAATATGATGTTCGTCGAAAATGCTCTAATTGTGTCAGATCAGATACATCAAACATCATCACACTCAAACTTTAGGCACGAAAAAAGACACAGACTAGATGGTGACTGGAAGGAGCCAGCAGCCAATCAGGAGAGAGAGAGAGAGTAAAATAGTCCGATATTATGAGGATTGTTTCCTTTTTTTTTTTTTTTTTTATTTCAAACTCACTTTTGATAAGCTGGAGAAAAAATTACTGTCTGTAATTTGACCAGTTGTGTAGCAATAGTTTTAGTTTTGTTCTCTTCCATATATTTGAGCTAGCTAGATGTGCTAATCACTTGCCAGTTAAAATACATCTACGAGAATGATTATGAATCACGACCTCGCTGACGCCAACTCACCAGTTTTCTGGTGGCCTGTGTAACTGAGTCTAGTTTTCTCTCCAGTCCTCTGTATTTGTCCTGCTGCAGCTCTCGCTCTTTTTCCTCTTGTTTGTTGCTGCTCTTCGTCGTCTCCTCTAGGCTCCGTCTCTCCAGCTCCTGAGACTTTATAACAGCCGTCAGCTCGTCAATCCTGGGAACAGTGAACCACAGTTATCCTGAATCAAAGCAGCAGAACTGAAGAGCTTCAGAAGTGCCGCAAGAAAACGATTTGCATCTGTTAGTAAGAGATTCCACATTTCTTCGAAATCAATACAAGCCAATTTAGTCGTGAATCAGCAAAAGGAAACCTATTCAGGCTGAAATTGCTATACTGTATATATGATGATTTACGTACAAGATAAATAACTTCTATAGAATTCTATATAATGACCTGCTTTTGAGCTTCTCCACGTTCGCATCGTGATCCAACTCTGCCAGAGTCATCGGTCCAGAGGTGGAGGACAGAGGAGGAGGCGGAGGAGGAGGAGGAGTTGAAGAGAGAGCAGGAAGGACATTCAAAGACAGGAAAGTAGATGACAGGCGAGCGAACTCTGCTCTCAGTTCCCATAAGTCTCTGCAATACAGAAACAGATAATCCGAAACATCTGAAAACACCAAGCGCTCCTCGACCACATCTCCAGCCGTGTCCCCGTGCCACCGTCACTTCTACACAATTCTCACACCTACTGCTAAAGGGCTAATGCACAACATTCTATTCGGAGTGAAAATAATCGCCCTCACTTGTCTGTTGCGACTTTGACGGCGTGACACTGGCGTCTGAGGGCTACGACTCTGCTCCACAGCGACATCAACCTCGAACGCTCTGCTTCCAAATACCCAGAGATGACCTGCGAAACAAGAAACACACTGTACGTTCTTCAAACAGACACACAAACACAGTAACCAACTACACAGCAGGCCTTCGAACGGAGCGCATCCAGTGCCTTGCATAAGTATTCACCCCCTTGAACTTTTACAACTGAAATGGATTTAATTGTAGAGAATTACCCTTGGCCCCGTGGTTGCTTCTCGGACTCTGGGTTTTGGTGGATGGCCTCCTCTTATTTATTTATTTTTTTGAAATAATGGATTTAATGATGCTGAAAGGTATATTCAAAGTTTGGAATATATTTATAACCAAACCCTGACTGGTCCTTCATGATCCGGGTTCTTTCAGGAACAGAGGGGTATTTGTATTGAGATCACGTGACATTTTACGTTTACCGTTTTATTTATAAATAACTGCAAACTATATTTCGTGCAGATTTATGACACATAATTACGACCTATTAAATCAATTTCAGAGCCATGACTCATTACTGCTGACCTCTTTCTCTTTGTTCCAATCCGTTTCTTTCTGCCTTGCGTCCTCCACCGCTGTAGACCAATCGGCGGTCAGTTTCTTCAAGTCCTCCTGCAGTGCTTGGTTCGCTTCTGCTGATTGGCTGAGCTGACAGCGCAACAGCGCATTGACTTCGACCAGTGTTACGCCCCTGCACAAGGAGTTGAACGTAATTAGAGATCACTAAACACATCTGTAATAATGTCTGTAATAAGGATGCGTTTAATTCCCGACCTCTGCTGTTCCTCCTCCAGCCTGATGAGGGTGGTCTCCAGGTTATCGCTGCGCTCATCTTGCAAAATCCTCTACAAAGGTACATGGAGATGAAGACTCTAAGCATCGTTTCATCAAGCACACACTGGAAAGCGGATAAACGAAAGTAGGATGCATCTACCTCTCGGACTCTCATTTCTCTCTCCTCGGTCATCACATGCTGCTGTAGATGTTCACAGCGATGCCTGTACTCCATCACCTAACACACACACACACACACACACACAAAACAAGAAATTATTATTTGTATCCGACAGAGTAGTAAATGTTTCAGAGAATAAATGTTCTTTTGTCTTACTCTAGTAAACTTTGACTTGTTTTTTTTTTTTTACTATTGTGCATAAACTGTAGTTGATTTTATATTTTCAAACATCTGGCAGCGTTAACGAGAGATGACACATGATGTCATATTAAGAGGTAAATCGTTTTCTTGCTCTTGCATGGTTAAACAAGCAATACGATGATGATGTGGTAGTGTTCACACCTTTTGCTGCAGTTTCTGGATGAGCAGAGCCTGTCTTGATTCTCGCTCTTTTCCCTCTCGCAGTTTCTTTCTCCACTCTCTCTGGTCACTTTCCCAGCGAAGAGATATGGATGAGTCCAATGTCTGAGACAACTGTATACAACACACACACACAGTGAGTGAGTGAGTGATTAAGTAAGAGAGTGACTGACTGAGAGACTGACTGAGCAAGTGACTGACTCAGTGAGTGAGTGAGTGAATGACTGAGTGAGTGAGTGACTGACTAAACGAGTGACTGAATGAATAAATATCTCTCTTCTGACCCGTTCAGTCAGCACATTCGAACGAGATCGAAGTTCCTCTGTCTCTGCGCGACTCTCAGCCAGCTCTTCCTCCAGCCTGGATAACTCTGCCTTTAACTCCACCCGTTCTGCATCCCAGCCAATCAGCAGCTCAGACTCCATGATAAACCCTGTGGAGGAATAATATTAATAGTACGTACTACAAGTAACCCAAGACAAATCTAACACACATGCAAAAAATAGGCACGGTTAAAGCAGTGGTTGCTAATATTAGTGATTCTAATAGCTGCTTTTTGGTGCCATTTCCTCTAATGCAGTATAATTCATGTTTGATTAGTGTCCATTAAGAATGTTGATGAAGTACTTTGTGGTGATGACTTTGTTGCTGCATGAAGTATTTCTCTGTAAATTGGCAGACAGAACATTTCTGTAGACTTCTGAATTCATTCTGCTGCTACCATCATGAGTTACATCATCAATAAAGATTAGTGAGCCCGTTCCAGAAGCAGCCATGCAAGCCCAAGCCATGACACTACCTCCACCATGCTTGACTGATGAACTCGTATGTTTTGGATCATGATCAGATCCTTTCTATGCCCAATGCTTCGATCAATTATCCCTCTTTTCTCAGCTTCAGAATGGCTTGCTTTTCTCCCATAGACAGCTCTCTGGTCTACATGTTGGTTTATCCTTTTAACAACAAATGCAGTCTTCACAGGTGAAACCCAGGGCTCAAACAAAGAGTAGACATTCAGAGCTATTAAGTGTTTAAACAGTCAGTCTAACAGGGCTCACCTGGGCACCAAGAAACACCTGTCAGTCACATGTTCCAATATTTTTGATCACTTGAAAAATGGGTGGGTTCAAACAAAAGGTGCCATGTTCTAAGTTTTTTTAACACATCTAAATGTAAATATCAGGAAATAAAAGCTGAAATTCTGAGCTATTGTCTATCCAGTGTATAGCAAAAACAAAAGAACTTGTCTTGCCGTTCCAATACTTTAGTTTGACTGCGTTAATCAAACACAAACACAGCTAGTCATTTCTTGGTGAAGACAAAATTGAACCCCTCCACGCATCACTTGTGAATATGACATTGAATTCTCATTTAATTAAATGCCTGACAGATTTCCTCAGAGCTCATACTCTCCGCAATCTACCAACATACATAAGTGTGGAATAAAATACCTGGCGGTGTCATGCGAAATCTATATTGATTATTTTCCTATAACGGCACGTCCCAAAGTGTTTTATGGCAGGTTTGTTTATTTAACATTTATGAAAAAACGAGTCTCCAGTGTTAGCTTTTTTCGTAACAGTCAGAAAGTTTTCCACCTAGGACCAAGTCTTGAGTCTTCACAACCATCCTACAATATTAAACGTAACTATAAATGGGTAAAAAGTACAACATTTCATACCATCCTGGCATTGATTATTTTCCTATAACAGCACTCCCCTTAAGTGCTTTATACCATACAGATAACTTCCCTGTACTGAGTATCAGTGGATATTTATTGTACTGTTTAGGGTTTAGGAGCACAGTAAATCAAAGGTGAATCAAATCACATGAAAAGAAGTGGACAGTTTATTTGTTGTTGTTGTTGTTGTTGTTGTTGTTGCTGCTCCACTGGACCAATCAGAAAGAGGGAAACCCTATGGTCCTGAAGATGCTTTCCAAAGCAAACACAATCACAGCAGTTTACATTTACACGCTTTCTCTCTTTATCGCTTTCACTCACCTTTCAAATCACTCCACAAGAAACTAGAAGATTAAACACCATCAACTCGGCGTTTGTTGACGTCTGTTTCTGGAAGATTTCTCCTTTCCTAGTCGCGTAAACTCTTCTTCTGGGGCTACGAGTTTGAAAAGGCAGCGCGTTTTTTAGGCGTGAAAGTACCACAGCGCCCCCTTCAGGACGGAGGAGGCCGCGCCGCACACACCACCACCCAGTACTACAGACTGCACTTCATCAGAGGCTAGTAGTAGGGGATAGGTTCAGCTTTATTATTATCATTGTCAGAGTATGGATACAGAGACAGTGAAATGTAGTTGGCATCCCACTAAATAGCTTAGTGGTTAAGGCTCTGGGTTACTGATTAGAAGGGCAGGGGTTCAAACCACAGCATTGCCCACCTACCATCAGTGGGCCCTTGAGCAAGCTACTTAAACCCTGGGTGTTGTATCATGTCTGATCCTAATAATCTGGGCAATACAAACCCCCAAAGATCACTGATTGAATAATAATAATTATTATTATTATTGTGTTTATGATTTAAGGTTACTTCAAAATTCAGAACTTACAGAAGCAGACTTGGGGAAAGTAAAATGATTTTGGTGAAATCACAGTGTTAACTGTAATTAGCCAATAATAATGTGTGTGTGTGTGTGTGTTGTGAGTGTGATGCAATACTGCAAAATGTCACATGGGATGAAACTGGTGTGTCATGGATTTTAGTTACAGAACAAACTAATCTAGTGTAAGCTGATTATCAGTGTGTGTCAAGCTTTGGATATATGAGTGAAATGGAACATAGCATGTGTGTGTGTGTGTGTGTGTGTGTGTGTGGACTCATGCATCAAGAGACTTGGTGGGAGTTTGAAGATTTATGAACAAAGTCTATTGGATTTTTTTTTTTTGTCACATTTTATCAAAGATCATTTCCAACCATTTCCCAAGAAAGACATAAGAAGCTGACGAATTGACACTGTGATTAAAAGAAGATTTTCTTTCTTTTCTTTTTTCTTTCTTTCGGGATGCTGCTCCTCTGCTCCTGCTTTCTGTTCCTCACGTATCTGTCGCTCTACCTGTCATTTAACTTCCTCAGGAGTCTGTTCTCATTAGACGGCGAGAAGCAGGAAGTGACGGCAAGAATCCGGAGAAAGAGATGGAGGAGAGGACGGATGAAACTGTCTACCAGGATGACATTCCAGCGAAAGAGGACACACTAATATGCACGGATTGAAAACAGACGCTCACACACGTTCATTAACACATTGCCATTAACACACACACAAATCAGACACAATAAAAACACACACTAAATAACATATAAATACATATATAACATATATAAATTTATGTTTTGTGAATTTTTTTTGTTAAAATTTATAAAAAATTGTTATCATAATTATATATAGAGGAATAACTTTTTAAATTAATGTGTAACTGATACAGAAATTAATGAACTGACAGCAATGTATATGGTACCAATATATAGGTTTATACAACAGTTAGTTCCAGTCGACTAATTTGATTGGACGAGAGTGTGTATGTTTAGTATAACTCCGCTTGTCTGTCAGGAATAACAGGAATGTACAAATCATTGTGTGTCAGAGTGTGTGTGTGTGTGTGTGTGTGTGGCTGCTTCAAGATCTATAAAACTGTTGTATAAAAGTGTTATTGCACTTCGGCCGTAGGTACGAGGCCATGCCGATATTCAGTATAATCAGTATAATAATTCAGTATATTCTTGCTTGTGCAATTTTGCTTAATTATAAAGCATGCATTTTATTACTAATACATAAATGTTAATAAAATATAAATATTGTAATTTTCATTTTATTTGAAAAGGTCATAAATAATAAAGATAACCATGACTTGATGGATTGAGGTCCAATGGAATTTATTTACACACTTAACCACATTAAAGAACTGACAGCTTGTTAAATAGCCTTTAAAAAAAAATAATTATAATAAATAGGCAGTTAATTGCAGTAACCTGGTAGCTGGGTAATATGCGTGCAGGATTTTCACACTGGAATATACGTCATATCCTTCTAAATTTTGACTGACTGGAGAAAAACTATTTATACATCAATTAGGAAAGCAGCATTTCTGTATTAGGCATTATTATTTTTATATTAAAGCACTCATATGATAGTGACAGTTTGCATTTCACCTTTGTATGCTCACCTTTTTATTGTTAAAGCAATGTGTAGCAATGTGGTAGAATTTATTATATAAGATACGTATAGATAGTTTAAGTATCATGTTCACTACACAAGTAAAAAAGTAACTTAACATCCTTACTTGTGGCATGTGCAACTGTTTGGACAGTCTCTGAACTTAATCAACTCATTTGGCCTTAGTTAACTCATTAGGACCCATTACTCAGGTCAGGAATTGTAATTAGGAATAAAAACTCCAGAGCATAATCAATGCTCTGATTCTTCAAATCTTGTGCTCACATTCAACAACCACTGGCTTCTTTAAGCAGGTGACTGAGCGTCAGAAAACGAAGCTAACTGATGCCTACAAAGCAGAGAAAGGCTATAAAAAGTTATCAAAGTGCTTCCAGCTTGCAATTTCCAGTCTGTGAAGCATCACTAATAAACGGCAGTTAAGTTGAAATGTGAAAGTCAAGGCAAGATCTGGAAGACCAAGAAAACTCCCAGACAGAGCTGCCAGTATGCTGCGAGAAAGGCAACGCAAAATCCCCAATCGACAGCGAGGACTGCCAGACACAGGATTGGTGGTGCACTGTTCTACTGTGCAGCAATGCTTATACAAACATGATATGCATGGAGGAGTCATCAGAAGGAAAGCTGACCTGCAACATCAGCACAAAATTCAATGTCCAGTGTATGCAAAACAATGTTTGGAGAAAATAAGCGCAGTAATTTGCCAGCTGTTAAGCATGGGGTGGATCTATTATGCATTGGGGTTATGTGGCAGCAAGTGGCACAGAAAACATTGCACAGGTAGATGGAAAAATAGATTCCAGTAAATATCAGAAAATACTGGAAGCAAATGTGACATAGTCAGTCAAGAAGCTAAAGCTAAAAAGAGATCCAAAAACATACCTCAAAATCCACCATGAACTACTTCAAGACACATAAGCTGAAGCTTTTGGAATAAACCCCCGTCCCCTGTCCCCTGTCCCCTGACTTGAACAAAAGGGGTTTGCAAGCTGTGACATCCTCCAAAGGTGTTGTTACTAAGTACTGACTTAGCAGGAGGTCCAAACTTTTGCAAATGCCGCAGTAACTATGTAGTAACTAAAGTAACTATGCATTGATAGGTAGAAATATTTATTTATTAAAAATATTTTGCTGCAGAAGTTGTGTTTTTTTTAAACAAATGTGATAATGAGTCATGAATTGGTTGGATGTGTTGTATTCTCTATAACAACAGAATGCAAACATTTTTACATACTTTGCATTGCATTCTAAGATATTGCATGGCATTGCAATATCTGCTACAGTGCAAAATAAAAAGTATCTTATAGCCTGGAAAATACAATAATAGTGACTGAGCTGCTACTTTAATAAAGTGACTTCAAGTTTTATCCCAGAGCTTCTGTTCAGACGAGGCCACCTGTTGGATTGTAGGAAAAATATACATTAATTATGATTTGTAATTAACTGTAATGCTAAGTATTTGATGTGAAGATGTTTACGCACCACAGTTGTACAGCAGATTTATTTTGTGAATATCTAGTTGGCTCGGTCCATCACGCTGGCCAATAGGAATGTTCGGATCTGGTTTAGGGATGATAGTTGGTAATCCATCTTCTGAGAAAGCATATCTATATTGAAATTAAAAAATATGAAAATAAAACATTAGATGAATTGTGAATTAAATATTTACAATTATTAGTTATTATTGCTATAATTATGACAATGGGCCCCATTTCATCACTCTTTTAGAACAATTTGTGTTAAAAATGTTTTGTAGATTTCAATATATGGTTGCTTTTTTCCCAAAAAGTAAACCAACATTCAGAAATCAGGTGGGAAAAATAAGTACAGAAGTGTGAATATGTCTATAAAAGCAGCACTTTTGGCAGTTTGGTTTTCTGGAGCAATCAGGTGTGTGTCTACATCATACCAATAAAGAAAGGACAATTGTTGCTGGTCATCAATCTGGGGAGGGTTATAAGGCCATCTCCAATCAAAGTGAAATTCACCATTGTACAGTGAAAAGGATTGTTTGCAAATGGAGAGCCTTCAAGACAGTTGCTACTCTTCTCAGGAGTGGGCGTCCGAGCAAATTCAGTACAAGCTCAGGGATAATGGTAATGCTCAGGGATATAAATAAAAACCCAAGAGCTACATCATGTGAACTACAGGCCACTGTAAGAATTGTTTATGTTCATGACAGCACAATCATTCTCTCCAAAAAAGAATATGCATGACGTAGGTTTGCAAAATTGCATCTGAGCAAACCAAAAAAGTTCTGGAACAATATCCTTCAGACTGATGAGACCAATGTGGAGATGTTTGATCATCATGCACAGTGCCATGTTTAGCAAAACCCAAACACAGCGTATCACCACAAACACCCCAAACGAACTGTCAAGCATGGAGGTGGAGGGGTGATAATTTGGGCTTGTTCTGCAGACATAGGACCTGGGAAATGTGCAGTCATTGAGACAATAATGAACTCCACTTTATACCAGAATATTCTTGAGAAAAAAACCTGAGACCGTCGGTCCAGCAGCTAAAGCTGGACCAAAATTGGGTCATGAAACAGGACAATTATCCCAAGCACACCAGCAAATCAACATCCTAATGGCTAAAGAAGAAAAAATCAAGGTGTTGGAACGGGCAAGTAAAAGTCCAGACCTCAACCCTATTGAGATGCTGTGGTGGGATCTTATAAGAGCTGTGTGTAAACGATTGCCCTCAAACATCAATGAACTGAAGCGATGTTGTAAAGAAGAATGGGCCAAAATATCTCCAAAACGATGTGAGAGACTGATAAACTCCTACAGAAAACATTTACTTCAAGTTATTGTTGCTAAAGGTGGTTCTAAATGTGACTGAATTACAGCGTGTACTTCCCACCTGTTTCCGAATGTTGGTGTACTTGTTGGAAAAATGACTACAAATTGAAATCTGTTGTGTTGTTTGTTACAGCACATTGGCTACAACTAACATACACTAACTCTTCCTCCTAAGCAATTTAAACTTGACAGTGTAATTGTTGTATAAAATTGTAGTAACTCCATTTGAAGCAGAACAATCAAGGTTCACGTTAGTGAGTCTCCTTTAAACAAAAAAAGGCTACAAAGATTTTTTTCCCAAACTAACTGGATTTTCATGAATATCACATTTCTTAAGTAAATTCTCATGTGAACAATTCACTAATAAATTTGTAAGTTCATATACAGCTTGATAAATGAGGCATGTTAGTCATTAAAAGAGCTAGGGTTCTTTTAAAATTCTGATCTTTCAGAATGGTACAGGTAAAAACCAAAGTTTAAAAAAATACAATATGGCAAGAAGAATTGGAACCATAATAAAATTGTGATAACTGCAATACAAATGTTAGTAAAATTATTGTGTTATGAATATTGGACGTTGCTTACCTCCCGTAGTGCATTACAGAGTCATAATCATATACGGTGTTTAAATTGTTTGTCTCGTACTTTTTAAAGTTGTGCCTTTGACCTGCAGAGAAGAAGATTTTTTTAAAAGGAAGATAAGAAATATTGGGTATTTTAAAATAAAACCCAAGTTACACAGTGATTGCTGTAATGATCAAAGAGCCTAGATCCAAAGGGTAGGATGTTGTGTAGTAGCAAGCAGAGGAGGATGGAGTGCATGAAACAAACCCTCAATGATGTTTTCCCACAGGATGGTGACGTAGCGGTCGCGATCAGAACGTGACTGCTCGTGAACGAAGCCGAGCACATGCATGAGCTCATGAGATGCCACGCCTGACCACATGCATGCCGGAGTCTGCAGTGAGAGTGGCTGTGGTCCTCCCACTCTGCCCAAGAATGACCAGCACCTGCAGCATCAATAATATACACAGCTACATCACTGTAATGAAAGGCTTCTATAGTCATAGTCAAGAACATCACCACAGCTGGAGGATGCAAGTAGTGGATCTTTATTTATTTATCACTGATGTTATAGAGATCTGACAGCTTACAACCAAACAGCTCTGTTTGGTTTCAGCACTAAGATCAAATTCTTTTAAAAGCAACAAAACTCCAATAAGGCAAATGGACTGCATGTACAATATGCACAGTGGTATGTAAATATAGTACACAATCACTGTCCACTTTAACTAGAACACCTGTACACCTGCTCATTTATGCAGTTATCTAATCATAATCCAATCACAGTGCATAAACTCATGCAGATAAAGGTCAAGAGCTTCAGTTAATGTTCTCATCAAACATCAGAATGGAGAAAGGTGGTGTGATCTCTGTGACTTTAACCGTGACATGGTTGTTGGTGCCAGGTGATCTGGTTTGAGTATTTCATAAACTGCTGATCTCCTGGGATTTTCACACACAGTATTCTCTAGAGTTTACACGGAATGGTGCGAAAAGCAAAAATGGCGAGTGTGTGGAGGATCTGCAGACTGAAACACCATGTTGATGAGAGAGATCAGAGGAGAATGAGCAGACTGGTCGGAGCTGACAGACAGGAAGTCTATAGTAACTCAAATAATCACTCTTTACAACCGTGGTGAGCAGAAAGGCATCTCAGAATGCATATCAAAAGATTGTAAATGAGCTACAACAGCAGAAGACCACATCAGGTTCCACTCCTGTTAGTCAAGAACAAGAATCTGATGCTATCATGGGCACAGACTCACCCAAACCTGACAACTGAAGACTGACAAATAAGTTAAATGGTATCATTTCAGTCCACAAGTGTGAGAGAGTATGTTGTCAGGAGGTGGACAAAAAGGAAACAGTTACAGTCAGGATGGCCGAGCGGTCTAAGGCGCCAGACTCAAGGTTCAGACCTTCCCCTGATTATAGGAGAATTCTGGTCTCCGAATGGAGGCGTGGGTTCAAATCCCACTTCTGACATGGGAATTTTTTTTTTTGTGTGTATTAAATAAAGTCAAAACATGAATTTTAATAACTGCATTTTTTATATCTATCTATATAGACTCAAAACTGGACAGTTGAAGACTGGAAAAAGACCAGGAGATTTTTTTTTTTCTAATCTTCAACTGTCAGGTTTGGGTGAGTCTGTGCCCACAATAGCCTCAGATTCCTGTTCTTCGCTGACAGGAGTGGAACCTGATGAGGTCTTCTGATGTCGTAGCTCATCCACCTCAAGGTTCGAGGTTTTGTGCATGCCAAGATGCTTTTCTGCTCACCATGGTTGTAAAGAGTGATTATATGAGTTGCTATAGACTTCCTGGCAGCTATTTTCCTCTGACCTCGAGGCATTTCTCGCACAATTCTGTGTAAACTCTAGAGACTGCTGTGTGTGAAAATCCCGGAAGATCAGCAATTTATGAAATACTCAAATCAGCCCATCTGGTACTAACAACCATGTCACTGTTAAAGTCACAGAGATCACACTTTTCTTCATTCTGATGTTTGATGTGAACATTAACTGAAGCTCTTGCCGTGTATCTGCATGACATTTTTGCATTGCGCTGCTGCCACATGATTGGCTGATTAGATAACTGCATAAATGAGCAGATGTGCAGGTGTTAAGACACTTTAGACGATATTTTAGATGCTAGTGCATTGCAATTTCCCAAATTTACCTTTACACTACAGTGATATATATGATATTTAATGTCTTCCCCTTTTGAAAATCTGTAGTTAACACAACACACTGAATCCATCCATTATGGTATGGTATAACATACTGGGAGCTGATCGAATAGTTATACATGTGTTAATAGTTGACAGTTGAATCCAAGCTCACCCAAATTTAGGCTGGATATCAACGAAGTCAGCTTGATGCGTACGTGGCACAAATTTCACACACGTTGCAGATGAGATGTCCAGCATTCCCATCTCGATTGTGATCCGGTCCATATTATCTGCAGCAGAAATAATATAGTTTTAATGATATCTTATTTAATGATAAGAAAACTAAGAAACAGAAAATTAATATTGCAGTACTAAATAATTTTTTTCACTCAATGGAGAAAGGAATTGACCACTTATTCCTGTAGACATGGTGACAAATTAAAATAAAAATATACATAAAGTGCTTTAGAATGATACTGGGAAACATCAGCACTTTTTCCTTTAATTTGTCACCCATTAATATATATATATATAGAGAGAGAATTCTTTTTTTAACCCACCATAGAGAGGAGAGATGGTGTAAGGAACGTAAACAAATCCATCCACCGATTTTGGCCAGAGGCAGTTTTGGTTTGGACACGAAATGGCGCTCCTCACACCAGAACTCGCGATGTCACCTTCTCGAAAGGCATAGCCCCGAAAACGTGACATTCCTGTGGGGAAAAAAACCTTAATGTTATATATATTTCAATACCATTTTCATATTACAATTTTTTTTTTAAAAAAAGAAACATGTTCATGGCTTAAGTTCTCTAGTAAATTTGAAAAATCTTTTTAATTATATTTATAGGAAGTGCTTTGGGGGCTCTGTTTCCATCAGTATTGTTCAAACCTTACCAATGTTTGCTACAAGTATCTTGTCCATTGGATTCATCTCATCTGGATACAGAAACTCCTCTAAAGCAAGAAATTAATAAATTATATTACAGTAACATTATGGTTATGTTAACAGTAATCAACATGAAATCACGAATAAACACGGCAATGTTCATAAATGCTAAATTATACACAAATTGGTTGTTTATTATGTATTATATAGGCATACCTAATAAACCATAAACTAAGTATGAACAAAAGAACACCCAATACACACACTGACCAGAAACCACAATCAGAAACCATAGAAAACAGAACCGACCCCTTTGGTGTTTGTGAACGAAAAGAGATGCAACCTGGGTTGTAGAAAGACCCTAGTACTCTGTCTTTTAGTGCTCGTCCATGATAATACGTGGGTAACATTTTAGCTAATGTCGATCCGATGATAGAGTCTTGATAGACTCTTCAGTCAGATTTTAACCAGGTTGCTAGGCTACTCAGGTCTTTTTGTTTTTGGGCACAAACTCACTTGTAAGCTGAACAAAGTTATCTAGCTAAATGTGTCCACTATAGGCAACGCCTCAGTAAGAGCGTGACCTAGCCAAAAGCGTCTTATTTAGCAAGCCAGCTTCACTGATATGATAGTTGGCTACTGAGATGAAATGGGAGCTGAAAATTCAGAGCTCATCAGACCAGCTAATCCTCCTAATTGCCTGTGACCACAACCACCTTGACTTGTTGACTTGGAATGGTGTCCAATTCGATAGTATGTGGTCAAAACTAATGTGTTTATGAGCACTCTTCTGATTCTGACACCCAACAGCACAACATGACATTTTAGAAATCAAATTCTGGCTCGCTGTTTAAAATGACTATAGTCTTCTGTTATGTTTCTGCAACCAGGAGGCACAGCTGGAATCACGGTGACATGTCTCACTCAGGGTTCTACACACTGACCAATCCCAAACCAAAGAACACCCAAAACATACACACTGACCAATCCCAAACCAAAGAACACCCAACACATACACACTGACCAATCCCAAACCAAAAAACACCCAACACATACACTGACCAATCCCAAACCAGAGAACACCCAACACACACTGACCAATCCCAAACCAAAGAACACCCAACACACACACAGACCAATCCCAAACCAGAGAACACCCAACATACACACTGACCAATCACAAACCAGAGAACACCCAACACACACACTGATCAATCCCAAACCAAAGAAAACCCAACACACACACTGACCAATCCCAAACCAAAGAACACCCAACACACACTGACCAATCCCAAACCAAAGAACACCCAACACACACACTGACCAATCCCAAACCAAAGAACACCCAACACACACACACACACAGACCAATCCAAAACCAGAGAACACCCAACACACACACTGACCAATCCCAAACCAAAGAACACCCAACACACACACTGACCAATCCCAAACCAGACAACACCCAACACACACACTGACCAATCCCAAACCAAAGAACACCCAACACGTACACTGACCAATCCCAAACCAAAGAACACCCAACACACACACACACACACAGACCAATCCCAAACCAGAGAACACCCAACACACACACTGACCAATCCCAAACCAAAGAACACCCAACACGTACACTGACCAATCCCAAACCAGAGAACACCCAACACGTACACTGACCAATCCCAAACCAAAGAACACCCAACACACACACTGACCAAATCCCAAACCAAAGAACACCCAACACACACACTGACCAATCCCAAACCAAAGAACACCCAACACACACACACACTGACCAATCCCAAACCAAAGAACACCCAACACACACACTGACCAATCCCAAACCAGACAACACCCAACACACACACTGACCAATCCCAAACCAGAGAAACCACACTTCCAGAAATGGATTTTACCTGAATACCCTCGTTTTACCCTCGTTTTTGCTCCATGCACTGCAGAGGAATTCTGTAAAAACATAAGAAATATAGACAGGTGGTAATAAGCTGCCTATTCTTTATATGCTACTCAAATTGCTTAAAAAGATGTGATCAGTTCACATATTAAGTATATCAATATATATCACTTTTACAGTTTTATACTTTTACAGTTAGCAAATTTTTTACCTGCAGAGGAAACGTCCAGCATTGCATCACCATCCCAAAAAGTATTACTAAATGGAGCATTTCGAAGTCTAGACACACCCACAGCTTTAGCAAGAAACCAAACTGAGTTTAATTGTAAAGTTTGAGTTCTTATATATACACACACGCACACACACAAATAAAGCTCCTCCCATATTAAACACGCACATACAGTAAAGTCACACATCATTATTTGATATTAGGACCTAAATCCTTAACGTCAGGGAACAGGTTCCACAATTACTATGTGCACTACAGCACTAAGTGCACAATTACTATGTGCACTATTTTAACTCGAGAGGTTGTGTCCTACATCAGCAGGTTTATGGAAAGCCGTTTAAATTCACCGAGGCTGAATCACTGACTCAGCAAGCACTGATGGAGCACGCTGCACTCATAGTGTGTTAGTCACCGCTTTTACTACACTTCATCCTATGCTTAGAAAACTCTACTTAATGCTCAACCCTACCAATAACACACGTCAACATACTCTTAGCACACAATTTACAACTCTTACAACTTTTTCTTTCTCATTTAATAACACGTAATCGAGGAGAAACCTCGCAGAGAACCTGCAATGGCATGAAAATGTTGCTTCGCTGCTGTATTTGGAGATGTAATGTACTGCAGCATGAGCAATATGAATGCATGGAAGACATTACTGAGCTCAACTGTCCTGGGCAAACAAAATCGTCTGAAAATCCACTCATCCCTCTCAGCAAAGAGTTTCCTGCAGCTCCTAAAAACACTGTGCAAAGAATCTTCAAGCAAGGCATTATTAAAATCAATCAAAAAAAAAAAAAAAGTGAGTGGCTTTTAAACGGCTACGTTTACATGCACATCAAATTCCGATTAAGGTCTGTATTCGGGTTGCAGCCATATTCCGAATATGATGTTTATATGCGTACAGGCATCGGAATATTCCCGTATACGTGGTTGTTGTAAGTGTGCCTGAGTTGCTGTTCCTAAATACCTATCCTACAGCTAAGCATCTGTTATCACCCACAATTCCTTGCAGGCTGAGGCATATTCCAATCAATATTGTCTTAATCTGAATAGGGCAATCGGATTGAGGCGTTTACATGACTCAGTACTAATTAGAATATCGCTAATTTCCGATTCATATCGGATTATTGATGTGCATGTAAACGTAGCCAATAAGAGTGTGAGCTCCTCATATTCAGTCTTCGTGTGCTTACACTTTTATACCACTAGGGGTTCGTGCATATGCATGGGCAGGAGTGCGCACAAATATACACACCTCCTCATGCACAATAACGTTCTATGCGTAGAAATGTGAGTAGAAAAGTGTGTATGCATGATTTACACACAAAGATATGCATACACATGGTTGATAAATTGAGTCTGCTCGAGTGGCTGCTTGACTCCATCATTATGAGTTTCTCCTTAAAACAATTTTATTTGTATATTATGATTAGTTTACAGACAAATGTATCTCTCATGTGGTTATAAAAAAACTGGAGGCTTTGGAAAAACTTACTCACGAAAATATTACAAGTGACCCCACTCTCCCCTAAGCTTTATACATACTGACTCAACATCCTCAAGAAAGGGGTGTTAACGAGCTGATTAGTCTATTCAGGTGTGTAAGGAAAACTAAACGAGTAGGACCAGAGGACAAAGCTTCAACCTTTTTTTTCACACTTCTGTTTGATTGCTATAAGCAGGTAAACACATTCAGACCATCTTAAAGACGTGCAGTGATCTTGAAATGGAGCCGCCACAAGATAATCCACAATCCATAATTTCCTCTCAATATGACAAGGATGTTCAAGTGAGTATGAGATATTTCTTTTTTCAATTACAATGCTCCAATGTTAAAACGGTACTCTAAGCATGTAGCTGTTAACCCTGCAATAATATATGCACTCATTGTTATTTTTTTATTGGACTCATTGGATTCATGTATTCACTAATCAGACCAGAAACCACTTCTGACTTCACTCTACTACAGTGTTTTGCTTGCTTGCTTCATTCTGAAATAATTTTGCTTGGTCCGTCCATCAATGACATCTATCTATCTATCTATCTATCTATCTATATCTATATCTATATATCTATATCTATATATATCTATATATATATATATCTATATATATCTATATATATATATATCTATATATATATATATATA
>CM075007.1:1320403-1336432 GCA_037576675.1 Pangasius sanitwongsei
ACATCAGGTTCCACTCCTGTCAGCCAAGAACAGGAATCTGAGGCTATCATGGGCACAGACTCACCCAAACTGGACAGTTGAAGATAAGGAGAAAAAAAAAAATCTCCTTCAGTCCTCTAACTCTTCAACTGTCTAGTTTCGGTGAGTCTATATAGGCTGATATAAAAAAAATGCAATTATTAAAATTCATGTTTTGACTATATTACATATGCACAAATAGGTTTTTTTTTATTAAAAAAAAAAAATTCTCATGTCAGAAGTGGGATTCGAACCCACGCCTCCATTCGGAGACCAGAATCCTCCTGTAACCAGGGGAAGGGCTGAACCTTGAGTCTGGCGCCTTAGACCGCTCGGCCATCCTGACACCTGACTGTAGGTGTCTCCTTTTTGTCCACCTCCTGACAACATACTCTCTCACACTTGTAGACTGAAATGATACCATTTAACTTATTTGACAGTCTTCAGCTGTCAGGTTTGGCTCACAGGAGTGGAACCTGATGTGGTCTTCTGCTGTTGTAGCTCATTCACAATATTTTGATATGCATTCTGAGATGGTTTTCTGCTCACCGCGGTTGTAAAGAGTGATTATTTGAGTTACTATAGACTTCCTGTCAGTCTATAGTACCAGTCTGCTCATTCTCCTCTGATCTCTCTCATCAACAAAGTGTTTCAATCTGCAGATCCTCGGCTCAACTAAACTGATAGTTTTGATTTTCGCACCAATCTGTGCAGACTGTTGTGTGAAAATCCCAGAGGATCAGCAGTTTTTGAAATACTCAAACCAGCCCATCGGGCATCAAAGTCCTAGAGATCACATTTTTTTCTTCATTTTGATGTTTGATGTGAACATTACCTGAAGCTCTTGGCCTGTGTCTGCATGATTTCTTTGCATTGTGCTGCTGCCACATGATTGGCTGATTTGATAACTGCATGAATGTGCAGTTGTACAGGTGTTAAAGGAGTAAAGTATTACGCTGCAACATGACCACTATGTTACCATTAATACATTAATAAATTCAATGCTGGTGATATGCTAGGATACAATCTGGCATGGCATAGTACAGTGCCATGATGCTAATATGCCACATGCTATTGTGAAACAGGTACAAAATGTCAGTACACAACTATGTGTGCTAAATTCAATTAAATTAATTTACTCATTTGAATGTTTTTTTAAAGGATTTGCTGAAACAGCTCAAGGATGCAACTTCTAAACTGCAGAGAGTGAAGTCTGAAAGGGAGGAAGTGAACATGGAGGTTCATCAGTGGTAAGAAAGAGAGAGAGAAAAAAAAAACACTGTGTGTGTTATTCGGGTCAGGTGTTTATTAATGGTCTGAAAACTGTGTGTATGTGTGTAGCCGTGAAGAAATGGACCGCAGGATGCTGCTGCTGCTGCATGTGGATGATCGAGTGTGTGATGCCCTGATGGAGCTGGAAGCTGCGAAGCAGAAAAAACAGACACTGAGCCAACAGACACTGAACACACACGCTCGGTATAAACCACACACACACACACACACACACACACACACACACTTGGAACAATCAAAGATGTGGCACTTTAAAAATACATTAACTACACGCTTTATCTCGATAAGCACTTTGACACATTTCTGACACATCTCTACAATTAATACATATTTCTGTGATTCAATCTTCTAATAAGCATCTGATTATGTTGCTTGAACAAATTCACACACATCTTATTGTAACACGCTGTATCAAGGCATTTAAAAAAAAACATGTTTTGGAATAATGCAGGGAGCCGAAGCTAAGTGGCGTGTGTGTGAGTGTGATGCAGAAGCAGGTGGAGGCGCTGGAAGAGGAGGAGAACAAGCTGAAACTGCAGTGTGAACAAGTGAAGAAAGCACTGGATGATGTTCAGGAGGTTTGAGAAAAGAAACCTGACTGTAGCAGATCAGATGTGTGTAAGTGACCCGAAGTCCCGACCTGAAGTCTTTGGATGAGAAATTCAACGAGAATTTACACAAAGAACAGTACTGTATGCTCCATAATTATTGGCACCCATCATGAAAATGATTATTCAATAAATGTTATTTTGGGCTAACAAATGTCATTTAATTAAAAACTAATTTTTGTAATTAAAAAAAAATGTAAGTAGTGCATTTTTCTTACCTATTATCTCTCAATTGTGACAATTTTTTGACACATCGAGATGTTTTTGGGTTCACACTACAAATGTTAAGGTTTGAGTGATCAAATTACAGTGCAGCTCCAAGACGCAGTAGACCCCATTCACGGCTGTACTTGGTGTTGTCCACTTGCTATCAGAGCACCCAGGACCCATGTTAATGCCAGGTGTGAATGATAGCAGTGGCAGCTCATTGGTTAAGACCCATTGGCTTACTGATCAGAAGGTCATGAGTTCAAACCTGAGCACTGCCGGCCTCTTGAGCAAGTCCTTAACCCTCAACTGCTCATAATAATAATGATTAAAGCTGCAAGCAGCATTTTCAGGGGCCAAGCACCCACTCAGTGAGCCTCACAGACTTGATCCAATTGTTGCCTAAGCAATGACTGGAAAGCAGAGCCATAACTTTAGGCAAAGGGATTCAAGAGTGATTTGTAGTTTCACTCATGATGTGTATTTTTTGACCACGGACAGTGGTGGAATTCTCTGACTGTAGGAGGAAAGGTCTAGATGAACAAATGAGCAGCAGGGTGGCATTGCTGTTGCAGCATTGTCAAGGTGATGTGAGCCAAATGTGATGAAGATTGGACAAAATTTGGAGGAGGAGGACTAGCAAAAATGGCAGTTAGATGTAAGCACTGACCAGTTGACCAGCGTTGACCAGTAGGTGGCACTGTCAGGACATTTGTTGCATAGCCTCAGGTCATGGTCCTGAAGATGCCTACCAAGATTTGTGTCAGTGCGCAAAGACGTTGCTGAGATACAGCCTCACTTCCTGTTTGGCGGCTTCGCCATCAAATTCGTTGGCCCATTACGGACAAACCCTTTGGACTATTAAAAATTCTTTTGATAACTTTTGTGAGGCTTACTCTGAAGATGACATTTGCCAAATTTGGTGATCATGGGACAAAATTTGTAGGAGGAGTAGCAAAAAAACTATTTTTCACAAAATCCAAGATGGTGGGAAATCTCATTGGAAATTTATGTCATGTGGTGCATTGAACTCGTCTCGACCCAGGGACAAGTGATGCCTGGCTTTTAAATTATGGACACACGGTTCAAAAGTTATGATCATATATGTACTTCCAAATTAGGCCTAAATTTGACCCCATGGTGGTGCTAGAACGTTGACAGCACTTGAAACCTCCTTAGGCCCTCCCCAATCAATGTGCCAAATTTCACAACTTTTTACCAGACAGGTCTTTGGGCTGCCATAGACATTCTAGCCAGAAGAAGGAGAAGGAGAAGGAGAAAGAGAAGGAGAAGAAGAAGAAGGAAACACTGAATAACAATAGGGTGCCTATTCACCTTCGGTGCTTGGCCCCCTAATAATAATAATAATAATAATAATAATAATAATAATAATAATAAAATCCGCTGTCAGAGGTTGTGAACCAAGTTGGCGGAGCGGTAAAGTAATGTCCCAGTATCCCAGTAGATGGCGGTAATGAGCTGAAATGAAATGATTTACTGAGTCCAAGAAGAAAACGGAGAGCCGCGTGAGCTCGAGAAACAAGGTACGGTTTCAGTTTACTTTTTTCCCCTGGTTGGTTTTCTTATGTTCTGCTAATTATTCTCACCTTAAAGTTATGTCTACTGCGTATTATCAGAATAAATATTGTTTGTTCATGACTGGACGACGAAGAAAACCGGAAAACACCATTGCGTTCCGCACCTGTATTCCGTTTCTCCCCTTTCCATTCTGATTGGATAAAGGATCTCTATTAGCCAATTACAGCGCGAGGCTTGTGTTCTGATGGCCAATCATAGTGCAGGAGGGCGGTGCCTGGCGGAAAACGGGTTGGAAAGCAAAGCAAAGCAAGCACGAGCAACGTGTGAGTCATCTGTCTTCAGGCTTCAGTCTGTTGAACGCAATTAAACACATAAATTCAGCAAAATGACAGACTAGCAGGACAAACAGTAATAGAGTTATTTAACAGTCGACATTTCTTCATTGTTTTCAGACAGAGTGAACTAACATTGTGGGTTTGGTGTTGCTCCTGTACACTCCAGCAGTGTGTTGATGTGGAGTAAAGGAAAGCCCCTGTGTTAAAGGGCAGGATGGCCACTGTGGCCTGGTTACATACTCAAATACAACTACAGTGGAATGACTGGCTTATTTAAGAACATTGGCAACAGTACAAGTGCAGTATAAACACAAGACAATATACACAGTGGTCTAAAGTGACTGGTGTAATGTGCAGTATGAACGGAAGGACATAAATGATAAAACACTGAATACTAAAATAAATTATAAACACTCTTGGAAGCAGGAAAAATGGGCGAGCGTAAGGATCTGAGCGACTTTGACAAGGGCCGAATTGTGATGGCTAGACGACTGGGTCAGCTCTTGTGGGGTGTTCCCGGTACGCAGTGGTTAGTATCTACCAAAATGGTCCAAGGAAGGACAGCCGGTGAACTGGCGATGGGGCACTCAAGGCTCACTGATGCGTGTGGGAAGCAAAGGGCTGTCTGGTCTGATCCCACAGAAGAGATGCTGTAGCACAAATTGCTGGAAAAGTTAATGCTGGCTATGATAGAAAGTTGCCAGAACACACAATGCATCGCAGCTTGATGTGTATGGGGCTGCGTAGCTGCAGACCAGACAGAGTGCCCATGCTGACCTCTGTCCACTGCCAAACGTGCCTACAATGGGTGTGTGAGCAACAGAACGTCATGCGGATGGCCAGGTGTGTGTGCATCACTTACCTGGGGAAGAGATGCACAATGGGAAGAAGGCAAGCTGGCGGAGGAAGTGTGATGGTCTGGGCAATGTTCTGCTGGGAAACCTTGGGTCCTGGCATTCATGTGGATGTTACTTTGACAAATACCACCTACCTAAACACTGTTGCAGACCAAGTACACCCCTTCATGGCAACAGTATTCCCTAATGTCAGTGGCCTCTTTCAGCAGGATAATGCTCCCTGCCACACTGCAAAAATTGTTCAGGAATGGTTTGAGGAACATGACAAAGAGTTCAGAGTGTTGACTTGACCTCCAAATTCCCCAGATCTCAATCCGATCAAGCATCTGTGGGATGTGCTGGACAAACAAGTCCGATCCATGGAGGCCCCACCTCGTAACTTATAGGACTTAAAGGATCTGCTGCTAACGTCTTGGTTCCAGATACCACAGCACACCTTCAGAGGTCTTGTGGAGTCCATGCCTCGATACGTCAGAGCTGTTTTGGTGGCACACAAAGGGGACCTAAACAATATTACACAATGTTAGGCAGATGGTTTTAATGTTATGGCTTATTGGTGTGTGTTTGTGTGTGTGTATTTATACGTATGTACAACAATCAGCCATATCGTTTATATTTAAAAAAGTGTGATCTTTAGCATCTGTCATCATCCTCCTCACTCTGTGTGTGTGTTGGTTTTTGGAAGGTGAGGATGTATACAGTCAGATCCGTAAGTATTTGGACAGTGACATAATTTTCGTAATTTTGTCTCTGTACACCACCACAACGGATTTGTAATGAAGCAACCAAGATGTGATTGAAGTGTTGACTTTCAGCTTTCATTCAAGGGTTTTAACAAACATATTACATTAACCGTTTAGGAATTACAGCCATTTTATCTTCACCAGAACTCATCCCAGTTGAACTCCTATAAGAGATTTTTGGAGTGACGTGTTAGACAGCATTAGAGAATTGTAGAATCTATGCCAAGGTGTATTGAAGCTTTTCTGGTGACTTTTGCTGTCCTAACACCTACTAAGACACTTCATGTTGTTTTTTTCCCCTTTAATTTGTCACTATACATTTGCTAAATAATAAGTCACCGAGTCTGGTATAATAACTGTCACTTTTCTTTATTCCCTCAGTTCCTTGAATGTGCCTCTTTCATGATGGCCAGACCAGATCGCTGCTCTTTGTTTGACCTCGTCGTTGATCTGAAGCTCACTGATGGACTCAGGGAGATCTCAGATTGGCAGAATCATCAGGAAACTCTCCAACTCACCATCAGAGAGGGTACATTGTGTTTTTCCAAATTATTATTTTCTTGTTTCTTGCATTTGGGAACATCCACAGCAGAAGGTGAGTAACAAGTGCAGAAGCTCCAAGCAGAAGTATCAGGATGAATCAGGCAGGTCTGGAGGGCAAGAACACATCAAGCAGCAGGAGTACACATACAACTCAACAGAGAGAGAGCGAGAAAGAGAGAGAATTCATTATTGGGTATGCTCTTATCCTACAGTGGGATAAAAGGGTGTACAAATTGAGAGGGTGCAAGTGGGGAATCCTGCATGACTCGAAGGGAGAGCCAGAAGGTAACACAAGATTGAGGGCACTCTATGACATAAAGTGTTTTGACTTTGTAAGAAGAAGAAGTTCTGTCCCCTGTTGTACCCGTCATAATTCTAGGTACTAATAAAGAGCCTGCACCTTTTGATTGAAGGGGGTGTGGTGGATCACAATAGACCAGAGGTGCTTTATGGTACAGTTGATTGTAAATGAAGGTCTTGCTTCATTGTTTATAAATGAAATGTATTTGTTTGTAGAATTTCCTGATGATAAGAGAGGAATAGATGGAAGAAGAGACGAGCCAGTGGCACCTGGAGAAGCGTCAGACAGGAAGTTTTGCTCTGCATGTCAGTGCTCATTTGAAAGTCGTGAAGAGCAGGTGCAGTAATTTCATACAAAGCTATTGCCAATCACTTTATTTCTCCACTTAGTAAACATCATGAAGATGTACAGGCTAGTGTTTGATCAGATTTTTCTGCACTTCGTATGTTTATTCAGATGGAGCATTATAAACTGGACTGGCATCGCTTCAACCTGAGGCAGCGACTGGCTGGACGATCACCAGTCACAGTGGAGGAGTTTGAAAAGAAGACAGGAATGGGTACATTTATGTGCTCTCACATCTGTTTTAGTGCACAGATAATGCTTTCAGATAACGCATAGTTCTTTTATGAGTCTGTGATGAGGAACTGAGTGCTATAGTACACAGTAAGAGCTTTCTTAGCTGATGCTCTTGACTTTTTTCTGCCATTTCTACATTTTAGTCTAATAGTTAAGACAAATCAAAATTAACTCTTGCTGAACACTTGTTGACTGTTTTTCCTAAGAAAGAATGCTATAAGGAATCTAATAGTTGCTCATTTTTAATTAAAAATTGATTCATACAACAATGTATATATGTCAGAAGAACCCATTTTATATGAAAAATTCCACAAATCTGAAAATCTCTCTAGGATCATGAAAACAACATCCATTTTTAAAAAAATTTGTTCTTGTATTTTATACAAAGTGACTACAGAAAATGTTACTTGGTATACTGAGTGGATAAATATAGGATACCATTACTTATGTTCTGTTGACTGAAGCACATAAAATAAACAGATCTGCAGATCTACAGTTTTCGTACTTTGTCCAAAATGGCAAAAAAACGTACTAAAATAAAATGAACATATAAACGTCTTCAGTTTTTCGTAATCAGTGTCAGTGATTTTTTTATTTTTTTTATTGAGTCCTGCAATATATATTGGTTGAGATTTAAATAAATGAACAGAAAATTCTAAATCCATGTTTTAAAGGTTGGTGTTGTGTAAAGGTCTGTGTGATTTTGTTTCCTGTGTGTTTGTGAACAGGTGACGTGTCAAGTATTTCAGGTTCAGACTCTGAGGATGACGAGTCACACGGTGAGGATGAAAGTGACGGTGCCGATGGTGTGATTTCTTATGGAGGTCGTTTATCTACCAGGGTTTTGCTCCAAAACTCTCAGGGACAGTATTTATGTCTGTACCGCTGTGCAGTACAGAAAAGGACAGTAAGTACATTAGCAGAGTCGTGCTCAAAAAAAAGCTCAAAAAAAAAATTCATTCGTAGCATGTAACTTTTGCAGATATCCTGCAGTGAAATATTAGGAGTGAATATTAGTGATAATTGTTTACCCATCTCTAATATATTTCACTGTGCATCATCACTCTAGAGACACACACACACGCACCTCTACAAACTGCATTTGTTTTCAATAAGGACAGTGCAGTTACTATCAATATATGTAATCCAGGGAATAACTGCACTACGTACACTAAAAGTTTGTGGACATCTGACCATCGCACCTGTATGTGGTTCTTCGACAAACTGTTACCACAAATACACAATTGTATAAAATATCTTTGTATGCTGTAGCATTAAGATTTCTCTTCACTGGAACTAAGAGACTCAAACCGCACAAAGCGAGCTCCATGAAGACATGGTGTGTGAAGGTTGGAGTGGAAGAACTCGAGTGTCCTGCACAGAGCCCTGACCTCAACCCCACTGAACACCTTTGGGATGAACTGGAACGCCATCTTGTGGCTGAATGAGCACAGCCATGTTCCAGAATCTACCGGAAAACCTTCCAAGCGTAGGGGAGGCTGTTATAGCAGCAAAGAGGGAACAACTCAATATTATCCTCAATATGGGATGTTCAGTGGTCAGGTGTCCACATACTTTTGGCCATATAGTATATATAGCACAAGGCACAACAAGGTGTATTAGAAAAGAAAATTTAAATATCAGAGTTAGTAGTAATAACATAACACATTAGCGCATTAGACTGGAGATTGACGATAAATAAGGTGTTTGGGCCCCTGATATTAAAACGTAATCTGCTCTGTCCTTTCAGAATGACAGCGAGGCAAATTTGGTCGATTCTCTGCTGAACGTCTCGGAGAAAACGGTGTGGGTGATTCTGATGACGGGCGGCGGCCATTTTGCTGGAGCTGTTTATAAAGGGTCAGTAGACTCTCACAGGTTAATTCAGTATCATGGTGAACCATATGTTTCAAACAGAACAATATTAACAGTGCTATATAACAGTTTCAATAGTCACAGTCTGAACGCATTATTTAAAGTACTTGGCGCGTTGTGCATAAAATGTTTTTAAGGTGTTAACTCACACCCCCTGGAAGCCCCGCCCCCTCCCAACCACCATCTCTCACATTAGTAACGTGTAGGCAGATGCTCTTGTCTCAACATGTCTTGTTTCTGTCAAGATAAATAGAGAATGCTTTGAGTTCATTAATGTGAAATAAAATCTATCAGTGTATGTTTGACTTACAGTACATTATACGTGTGTATAGTCAACATCAGTTAACTCTATTTGTTAGGGATGCCATGGAAAATGGTCAATAAGGATACTTTAGGTATCATCTCTTAGATAATCCCTAATATATGACATATTTAAAAATCTGAAATTGTAAACAGATATGATGATGTGCTAAAAATCATGTTTGTATGAGCGGATCATTCCTTGACTAGTCACCAACAAGTCATTCTTATTTTTACAGGAAAGAGGTCCTGCAGCATAAGACGTTCCACCGGTACACGGTTCGAGCAAAACGAGGAACGGCTCAGAGTGTCCGTGATACCCAGAATAGAGGCCACACCCCCAAATCAGCTGGAGCCGCTCTTCGGCGCTATAATGAGGCAGCGCTAACGAAGGCAAGGGCAAATAAGACGTGATTGGATGAACGTTACATTACACCATCTGATTAGACTCTATAGCAAGACAATGTAACAGTTATTTTGCAATACACAGCCTGTCTTCTCTTAATTTGTATATATTAACGACTACAATAGAAGAAATTGTTAAATAATCCAATAGCACACCAAAGGCAAGGATGCACAGATTGATTGCAGTATCTGCAGTATTTTAGATATGTACATTACAACACCGCATGCATCCACTTCCTCACCAGGACATTCAGGAGCTGCTGAAGAACTGGGCTGAATGTTTAATGCAGGCCGACGCCATTTTCCTTCGAACCCCGAAATATAACCGAAGTGTGTTCTTCGGAGGTCGTGGCGCACCACTGGAGAAAAAAGACTCGAGAATTCGATCGATTCCTTTTGCTACTCGCAGAGCCACGTTCAGTGAAATAACACGTGTACACGACGTCCTGTCAACGCTACAAATTTACGGTACGTCTATTTATTTATCTTTACTGATTTTTAGGTTAGTAATGTCAAAACATAATTTATTAATTATACATACATTTGTCTACTATATTTACAGATAAGACCACAGACGTATGCAGCATTCTCAGTTCGTCCAAGAGAACGTGGCAGAAAAAAACTTCAAATCAAACCAATCAAAACGCAGCAGGTGAGTTACAGCTCTGATCACTGAAGCTGCTGTGTGTGTGTGTTTGGCTCTCTCTGTGTGTGTAAATCCACACTGACACTGCCATTTGCTGTGGAAGTATGTGGATCTGTACACTTGGTGTGTATGTGTGTGTCAGTAGCTCACCAGGTAGACCAGCAAGAGGAGGAAGAGGAAGAGGAGGAGGAAGTTTCTGTACAGCTGCAGATAGAGGAAGTGACGTTAACGACTTTGGATTTAAGGGAACATGAGCTCAAACCCAGCAAGAAGAAACGAAGGAAGAGGAAAGACAGAAAAGCAGAGGCAACTGAGAAAGAGGGGAAAGCGATGCAGAGAGAAGGTATTATTGTTCTTATTGTTCATCATTGTTTCACTTGAAAACATTTACGGTAGAAATCAATTTTGTTATAAATTTGTTTCTACTCGCATGCACGGTTAGACTCTGGCAGCAGGGAGCTGAAGGATGAGACAGGGAATGTAAAGATGGGAGAAGAGAGAACAGAAGGCAAGAAAAATCTGAAGAACAACGAGCGTGATGAAGAAGGTACGGTGCATCAAAGACACGGACTCAAGAATGACACATTTCTAGTTATATAGATTATTTTTTTAACATTAGGTTAACAAGGTAAGTTCAAAATTTCATTTTTATTACTAACCTGACGATGATAGGACAAACCTTTTTCACGTAGGTGTTTCGAACTCTCCAGTATTAACTGACCGCCCCTGGAAGCCCCGCCCTCTTTTTTCCAATCTCACATTAGTAAAGCCTCATCTTAGTTTTCTCGCCTGAATGTACACTGACATGGCCCCTTCGACTTCTCAAAGTCGAGGTAGATCGAGAATGTTTTATTTAAAAGTGTACTAGGTACTTTTAGCTAAATATTTGGTACTAATGTTTCATCTGTGTGTGTTTAGATGAGGCGTGTGCATTGTGGGAGTTCAGTGTCAGAGATGCTCTCTACACTGCGTGTAAAACTGGCGACACGGAGGCGTTACACACACTCCTGAAGCAGGACGAGCACGCGCCGATCCGACTCCTTAACACACCCATCGACTCGGCCGGATACACGCTGCTGCACGTGGCATCAGCAGCTGCGCAGAAACACGCTGTTAAACTTTTACTGGAGATGGGAAGTGACCCAACATGCAGGTAAGACACACACACACACACACACACACACACACAAGATCTAACTGTATTAAGGGCTAAATGGCATCACTTCTGGTTAGACTGGGATTTTATCAAAAAGAGCTTGCTTTGGTAATAAAACCTACATTATACATTTTCCACAGATACACACTATATGTGTTACTAACCATTTACAACCACTCTCTCTTTTTCTGTCTGTGTGTGTGTGTGTGTGTGTGTGTGTTTGTGTGTGTGTGTGTGTGGGGGGGGTTATTATTGGTGTGGCTTACACAGGGATAGGAGAGGCCAGACACCATATGCAGTCGCACCAGACAAAGAAAGCAGAAACATGTTTAGGAAATTTATGGCTGAACATCCGAACAAATACGACTATGCTAAAGCTCAGGTATGGCGCACGCACACACACACACACACACACACACACACACACACACACACACACACACACACACATACACCTGACATCATCAAGTGCATCATCAATGCATGTAGCATTTATTCCAAAAACTGTAATTTTATCAGCTTCTCTTTATCATTTTTATACACACACACACACAGTAATGGGCTTCTTCATCTATATTTATTTTTTTTAATTTCTGCTTTGAAATGAGTTTTGTTAAGAATGCTTCTGCATAGTATTTTGAAAGTCGAGTCGAGTCGAACGGTCTGGTGTATTGAAGGTTCCGGGACCGCTGACAGCCGAAATAGAGAGCAAGAAAGCGGAAAAGAAGAAGGCGCAGAAGGCAGCGAAGAAGCAGCGTGAGAAGGAGCAGAGAGAGGAGAAGCGAAGAGAAGAGGAGGAGCAAGAGGAGAGGAGGAGGTTTTTAGCGCTGAGTGACCGAGAAAAGGTACTGCGAGAGGAAGGGGGAAAAAAAATGTGTGGAAAATATGAGGAATTAAATGGTGGTCCTTATGCTATAAACGTAGAGTATTCATTTCAGTTCAATTTTATTTCTATAACACTATTAAATTATTGAACTATTTCAATATTATATCACTTTTGATATAGGAGTCTGGTCATAAATTTAAATTTTACTCTGAGATGACATGAGGAAGAAACCTTGAGAGGAACCAGACTATACTACACATACTGCATATATACAGCAATTAGGTTCCACCTAAGACCCAATGGGCTTCTTGCATTTGTTCTTTTGGCAGTGTATAAATCATTGTGTGTGTGTGTGTGTGTGTGTGTGTGTGTGTGTGTGTGTGTTTAGCGAGCGCTGGCTGCTGAAAGACGATTGGCAGAGCAGGTAGCCACAGCGGGAGGAACACTCACTAATCTCAGGTACACATTGCAGCATGTTTTTAATAACCAATTATTGCCCTTCAGTATAATGTCAGGCTAACAAAGTACATTATCCCGCTTTATTTTCCATTTCTGCCGCTTGTTTTTTTTGGCATAAAACGCCACCTTGATGATGTTTGGTCTACACTGGAACGTTCATGAAAATGCCACACACATTTCTTTTTGAGGAATTTGTTTCTTTTTTGGGAACTAGATCCAACTAGGGTCATTAGAAAATGTGCGGAGGGAAAATGCAGGAAGCTGACTGTTGTGTTGACTTGCAATTTCTTACACTGTGTGTGTGTGTGTGTGTGTGTGTGTGTGTGTGTGTCAATGTAGGCGATGCTGGCAGTGTGGAGAGTCTCTGCTGGGGAAAGTGCCATTTGAATATCTAAATTACAGCTTCTGCTCAACATGCTGCGTCCAAACACACCGTAAAAGCAACAGCGCTGCCAAACCTTAACTCTGCGGAGAGACGTTAGAATCCGGCTGGAGAAATTTATTTTAATGTTGGTAGAATGACGGTTTGATTTTTTATGTGTGTGCGTGTGAATTTAATTAATATAATTATTTACCCAATACTGACTAATGAGTAGTATCACAAACACGAACGAAACTGGGATGGAAATAAAAACAAACAAAAACAGATTATGAAACAGAAAATATTGACTATGGCATTTCATTATCACTACTGAAATAGAATTTATATTTATTAAAACTAAATTCGGATAATAATTGAAGTGGATGAACTCGTTCTCCTGTTATTCGAGCCTTTTGTACTTTTTTTTTTTGTCAGGACAAAATCGTTGTTTTGACATTTCTATCACAGGAGTATGTATTTCTAAATAAACACACTTAAAATTAAATTCCTAATATGTGCAATTGAGTCATGTTTTGTTTTTTAATGATCTATTTATTAACAATTGGTTAATAAATGGTGTTACTGCTGAATATAAAATCAACATTTAAAACATTTTTATGATTTAGTAATGTTTATTGTTTTATTCATAACATTTTAAATATTGGATATTTAAGTGTAGTGCTATGTGCATTAATAAAATGGTATTTTCTAGATATTTTACTTGAAGGAAACACATGAATAATATTAAAACATACAATATAAGCTCAAATTGATGCAGCATTCTGGTAAATATGAACCAGAAATTAGACTAGATTAACCTATGTTCTTAATTATTCGAATTTATTTATTTATAAGACACAGAGAGAAATTAATATGTGAACCTATCAGCAATACAGAATTAATTATAGAGCATATTGTGCATAAATAGGCCTACATTAAATATTACACGCATTAACAGTCTATATGGCTTGTTATTAAGACCTAGACAAGGTAATTGCAGCAAAAGTTGTAGTCTGAAGGGGGTGAATACTTATGCAAGCAGCATTTTTCAGTTTGTAATTTCAAATTTAATTTAATTGCTTACAAGTAATGAATTTTGGCTTTAAAAATGGACCTCAAGAGCATATTGGTTTGCAATTAAAAAAAAAAAAAAAAATATATATATATATATATATATATAGGCTGGAATTTTCTCCCATAGACAGCTCTCACATCTACATGTTGGTTTATCCTTTATATCACCAAATGCAGTTTTCCCAGGCAAGGGCTCAAACCAAGAGTAGACATTCAGAGCTATCTATAGGGCACATGTGGGTGACAAGAAACACCTGTCAGTCACATACGCAATTAATAATAAAGGACCGTCATGCATGTGAGAATTTTAGGCACTGTGGTTGTCTGAGACAGGTAAGACTTTTTGCATGGTAAATTCCGCATTCTGGCTGATCAGGTCCTGTATGTTGTCCTTAAGATCACTGAAATAGCTGTTCAGCTTTTTTATCAGGCTCCAGTTGTCGAACATGTAGTCGACATAAGCATCAGATGATCCGAGCACCTCATTACGGTAATACACAGTGGGAGTTTTCCTTTCAAGCTCCCTGTCGTGAACTTCCCAGTCATATCCTCCAACCACCTCCATGATGCGTGAACTTGGTTGGAAAAGGAAGATGGATGACTTTTTGTAGGTCTTGTACTGCTTTAACAGCTGCTGTAAGTCGAATTGATAGCGGTCAAGCACGCTGGTGATGGAAGCGACATAGACTTGAAGTTGTGCCTTGTGTTTTGTGGTGTTTTGCATCTTCAGTCTTGCTGCATGGACGAGCATCTGCAGATGGAAAGCTGCACCGTTGGTCCAGTGCTTCATGGAGCGGGAGCTCATCTGGTTGTCGTGCAGCATGGAGTTTTTCAGACGGGTCAGCTGTTCGCTCAGCTGTTTCTCCAGGCGTTCGGTCTCCTCTAACGCTCGGGTCGGCTGGTGTAAATACATGCCTAGGCGTTTCATGTACTCCTCCATGGAGTCTCTCACACCCGAAGCCTTTTCCTCAGCGAACACACGGCGCATCAGGTCCAGCGTGCTGTCTTCACGCTCCCCTTTCTCTAAACACATGATGGTGAGCTCCAGCACTACGGAGAGGACCAGTGCGCCTAAACCCACTGCGTTTGGGACCTTATTGAAAGCGGTTAAAGCAGAACCCAGACTTTGGATGTAGTCAGGAATCTTGCTGCTCATATCACAGAGCAGCTGGGAAATGGAGTCCTCTAGTTCAGCTGCAGAATTTAATCCAGAGTATTTCAGCAAAGAGTCATCGATACCAACATCAGGCAATACGCCAGATGACTCAGCAACACTCAGCATGTAACAGAAAAAAGGCTCTTCATCTTTTCGATATATGTTACCCATAGTGTGGCAGAGCAAGGCAGTCCTCCTAGCAGGGAGATTTCCTGGTCCTTTGGTCAGCAGCTTCTGCAGGAAACACTGTAGCTGTCACTCAGTCCTGAGAACAGACTCGCGAAGACCGGACTGATGGTGCGTTCAAGTCACGTCAGAAAGCTCGTATTTACGAGTTGAACGCCACCACGAACTCGTAATAACGAGTGGGAAACTCGGGATTTTCTTGAGCTCAGAGTTTCCGAGCTGGGATGTTGTTTCAGTAAGAAAACATGGTGGAATCACAGGATGCAGCGTCTGTAGCTGACAGTAAATTAGTTGAAACGGAATGTTTATTTAGCAGTGTCTTGTCTTTGTCAGGCTTTTTTTATTTACAGTAAAACAAGCTAAGTGCCTCCGCGATAGCATTGTACAATTACGATATAATATGTAACGATAAAGTTGACATTGGCTTCATTTTCTAGAAGAAGAGTTAAAAAAAAAAAAAAAAACTTGCTGTTTTTGTACACTGTAAAAAAATGCACTTTTACAGAATTTTTACTGTTAATTTTTACAGATTTTTCCTGTATTTTTGAAATACACAGAATAT
>CM075007.1:1340852-1355672 GCA_037576675.1 Pangasius sanitwongsei
GAAACCCAGCAGCCTTCATTCTGTTTTTATCTGAAAAGTGTCTCTTATGTAATCTGCTGCTTTCTTTACTGACATACGAACATTTCATTTTGTGCTGGAAAACTAATGTTTGGAATCTAAAAGGCTTTTGTACTGAATCGATAATGTAGAAGTCATAAAATAGGGTGCCTAAGACTTTTGCACAGTACTGTATATATATATATATAAAATTCAATATATAAAATGACTATTGCAACTTTAAATGAGTTATACTATATAAACAAGTATTTGTTTTAAATCATTCAACATACAGACATATTAAATCTTGTTAAATCTATAACAGTGACTATACGGATTGCTGTTTCGAGGAGGAAAATCACTCATCGCAGTTAGCTGGCTGGTTTGCTGCTAACAAAAAAGGAACATGGAACATTTTTTTTCCCAGCACAAATGCACGGAGGTAACAAAAATGACATAATTCATTCTGACTCCCCATTTCCGCAAGTCAAATGCAGCATTGTTTGAGCACTCTGGCCTTTGCTCATTCCTTTCAAATTATTATCACGTTTGTTCTACACCAGCTACTCGTCATAAATAATTAAATAGAACCAACCTGGTTATCCTGGTCAATGACACCATAAAGAGTTCAAAGCCTTAGCTGTGTGTTCTGGGCCACGCATCTATCTGTTCATATTTTAACCCTTTATTCTATATTTTTGTACTTTTTGTCTCCTTATGCTTTTATTTTATCCCTGTGCATTCAGTTACATAACCTTTTATCATTTAATATTTAATACTTGATTGTAGAGCTACTACATGTATGCATTATTAATTATTAATTATTATTATTATTATTTGCATATTTAAAATAAACTGCTCTGATATTGTATTTTTCATACAATAAATGCGATAGTAATAATACTATCTGGTGACATTGATTTAAAAAAAAAAAAAAAAATCAGAAAAATCTAGAACAAATACATGGCATAGCAATTAACTAGAACATTAGTCTGCAGATTCGTCAAACTGTTTTCAAGTGTGGAGGCTTGACTGTATAAAAGGAATATTATTTTTGTCAGCGAATAGATTTTAATATGATACATATTTAAAAATATATGAGATCATAAAGATATTGTCTGGTGACATTGATTATTTTTAAATAACTCACAGAAATGCTCACATAAATAAGCAGAATCAGGTTAGGATTAGGTTTTTTTTAATTTAGAGAAACAAAATAATTTCCAAAAAAATTACTCTCGATTTTTCAGGTGATTTTGCTGTTTATTGCTGGTTGTTACAATTTAATTTTTCTGACGTGGCCTGAAGACTTTCCTCATTTTGATTATTTACCTGTTATTTAAATGCAGTCAAGAAGTTATTCAAGAAAGACTATTTGACCTTGGTGTGTCCTTGATCGTGTTTGGTTCAATTCCAAAATCTAATCAGTTTATCGGCTGTTTATAATAATAATTCAATATAAACCCTACAAAGATTCCACCACTCATCCTAGTGGAAAATATAATCCCATAATAACGACATAAACTTTAAGTAAAGACACGGTCCTAGGAGTCACAATTATAGCTGTGAATAGTAATGGAGCCACTAGAGGTTTTTCATTCTCTGGAAAACTTTATTGAGAACAATATGGAAAATATTTTGTAAGCTTGTACGATATGTTACAAAAAAGTATAATATACTGTATATTTTGGTGTTTTCAATAGATTACATTACATACTTGCAGGACAGACCATAAGATTGGAGGTAAAATGCTCATCAGGAACCCAAGCCACTGGTACCCATTTTATATAATCATTACACCCAATCACATTTCTACACAATTTAGCTCTTTCTACAGACATGTCATATCCTTTGAAAAGATTTCAGAGGCCATTTTCTTCAAAGAACCTTACATCATTACATCAAAAAAAAAATCTTTATACAATTTGTGAACTTGATCAATTTTCAATTTTTCACATGGCTGGTTTGTTCATATTTCACTCTCTTCATATGTAGTAAGTCCACATAATCCTTCATAAATATCTGTTCTTTTTTTTTTTTTGATGCAGCGGAGCAGACGGCGTATGGATTTCATCCTAGATCCTATGTTTGTCCCCAGCATAGGCAGAGGTGAATAGTAAACATTTCATTTCACAAAGATTTCAGTTTCTTGGCCTCACAAGATGTTCACCAGATGTTCAGGAAGTTGACAATGGGAAAAAAAAAAAAGAACTCTAAAGTATCATCACAACCAAACTACACTTCAGATTTTTTGGCTCATGTGTTCACACACAACTAACACTCTCCTCAGTGATTCTTTTACAAGGTCGTGGCTTTTTACTTGTAAGTGGTGAAGAGAAATCTCCCAGAGCCTCAGCTAGTGCTGACCGGTATACCAACGGGGGGATGGTGTTGACCAGGATGAGCCTCAGAGGTTTTCTCTCCTCTCTATACTGACATCGTACATATCTAGCAAAGGCAGAACGATACGTTTTATTGAATAGAGTGTAGACCAGCGGGTTCACGGCTGACGACAGGTATCCGACCCACACAAAAACATTATGAAGTCCGCTAATGATGTCATTGCGGCAGATGGTGGAGTCACACACAGCCACCAAGATATTTGTAACAAAAAATGGGCACCACATGATGACAAAAAGGATAAAGACAATGCCCAGGACTTTAGATGCCTTCTGTTCATTGCTGAGGGTCAACGAGCGCCGCAGAAACAGCTTGTTCTCATAAGGGAGGAAGCCCAGTGCCAAACTACCACTAAACCTGGGGCGTGGCACCAACCGGTCCAGGCAGAGTGTGGCCTCGCTCTGGAGGGCACTTATGGTCAGGAAGTATGTTACCACCATGATGCTCAATGGCATGAAGAAGGCCATGAAGGAGCCTATGAGCACAAATGAGCTGTCTGTCAGGAAGCAGCTCCCTTCTTTGAACACTTTGGTGTGGTCATGGAGGCCTAGGACTGGGATGGGCATGGAGATACCTGTGTGGAGAAGCAAGAGAAGGGAACTAGAATCAGACACTGATTATTCAAGGGCCGTATTCAGAGTTCAGTTAAGCGCACGTAGTGAGCATTTATACTGTATATTTTATAATGCCAAAATTATGCACACATTGGTATAATGCTGAATGCTGAATAACGATATTGTTAATTTAAACCAAATTTGCAGTGATTAATGTGATCATTAGTAATATATTGGCATCTCTATTGGCCTAGACTTTTATTTATTTCAATTCTTGCTATATGCGCTTTCATAAATCATTGTATTAAACATTTTTTTATGACCTATGACCCTGATACTGTTCAGGAGCTATATTTAATATTTATTTTAGTGTTTAGTGTTTATGTTAGTGTTTGGTGTTTCTTGTTTCGATTTGTCTTAATTCGGTAGTGGTGCTTGATATTGTACGTTTGTGCTTTTTTGAGTTTTCAGAACAGGGAAATGCCCTCATCTGACCTGTTTTTGCCAGAACATACTGCATTTAAGGACGCTCATCTCCTGCACCGTTGCCTGGTAGTGACATTTGGAGACATCTGATGCTTCAGGTCTATTAACTCCACTGGTTGTGTAAGTTTTTCCAAATTCAACTTATTGCTTATAAGTTTGTTTAACAGATTTCTCACCTAAGCATTCTGCCATTCTTTTTTAGTAAAGTGGAGTATAATGTACCGTTAGACATCTTTAAACAAAGCTCTGACAAGCAACTGTAAAAGTTATTGCTTGCATGTTTAACATAATCCATTGATCTAGCAGTGTAACTTCTTCATACAATGAAATGTTTTGTTTCATACGAAACATGCTTAGACTCAAAAGCCTCTCAGATTGTTAAGTAATATTTTACTGAAAAGCTTTTTATTACAGATCAAGAGATTTATATAAAGCTGGGCACATGTTAGTAATGAAACACTGAGAGGCAGAATCCCTTTCCACCACCTTAACTTCATTGATTGTATGTCCATTGTTTGGAATTGGTTAAATTAACCTTATAAACTGGTAACAGATAGATGTTAACAAAATGACAAATTGGAGTCAGATATTTACTAAATAAAATTAACACATGCAGTTAACCTTTAGCTGCACCTAGTTCCGGCATTAGTTTTAGGTTAGCAGGTGTTTCCCCTCCAGCAACATGAAAAATTGGCCCAGATCAAAAAAAATTGGCCCGAAAAATTGGTCAAATCAAATTGCTGACCACTTAAAGTTTTCTTTAAAGGTTTTAGAGCACTGGGGGTCTTTTTCAGAATAATTAAACATTTGAAGACCCTTTATTGCTCATGATGAATTGCATTTCCAAATCTTGCTAGTTAATCCTGATTCCATCTCCTCCTACAGTTTCCAGCCTGCAGTAGCCCTATCTATATCCTTGACAACATCCCTGATGGAGATTATACACTGCCTTCCCAATTATCCAGTTATTGCAAGATATTGCTTTTGTTATTATGTGCAGATTTCTAAGACGTCCATTTCTTTTCTAGTTGACCTTATTTTTGGATTTGGTTTTTGTAGTTTTTGTCACCATTTTGTTGCATTTTTAGCTCATTTTGTCCTGAAATGTTTGACTGGCTATTTGGAATTAACAGAAAGGCTTGATAAAAAATTTACAGAAGAGAGAATCACTTTAGAAATCAATCAGGTTAAGTAGCTAGATTCTAACGACAGCAGAAAACAATGAACACAGGACTGGGAAAGGGTAAGGTCACAAGACGGCAATGGAGTATATGTAACTCACTGGCAGAAATGGTCCAGACAGCAGTTATCTTGGCACGGACATGCCAAGCCGACTTGGCACGGCTGTGGGCTATTGGATTGCGGATAGCAATATAGCGATCTACCGAGATAGCACACAGATGCATGATGGATGCTGTAGACAGCAGCACGTCGAGGTAGATCCACAGTGGGCACAGGATGGTCGGAAGTGGCCACGAATAACCTATAATGCACGCACACACACATCAAATACATTCATCAAATACCAAGCAACAAAAGTAAACCCTTTAAGAAATGGTGCCATAATGTTCAATTTTGTAATTGGTAACAGAACATTTCACACTGGCAGGTGGGAGAAGGCTGATAATCATTTCAGAGTCAGACACTGGAGCACTATGGCTCCTTATTCTTGGCTGAAGCTGTAGCTAATTATGGTTGTAAAATCATACAGTGATATGCAAAAGCAACTTTTACCTATGCAATGCCTTCAGACTTAAAAGAACAACACAGTGAAATGGTCACAGGGAGTCACTGTGTGAGCTCACCACCTGCAAGATGAAGCGTGGGGTTCAGGTGCAATGCCAGTCATGTGACAGTGATGTGATGGACAGTATTATACAGATTAGGCCCTTGGAATGGAAACTTGGATGCATGGATCTGAACCAGAGTGGTGAAATGTTACTAGACTTCTGTGCTAGCAATGGCTTGTCAATAACAAATCCAAACATAAGTTTACTTATAGTAACCTGTTCCAAAATTTCCAAATTTCTTAATGATTTTTTGAGTAAATCATCAGACTTGAGGCCATATGTTTTGGGCAGTTAGGTAACGAGAGGTGCAGAGTTGCCAGCTGATAACCACTTGGTGGTGAGTTGGATTCAGGCCATTTACCTGGTAAACTCGGAATTTGTGCTCTGCATTTAACCCATCCAAGCGCACGCACACACACACACACCTGGAGCAGTGGGCAGCCTTTTTTTTTGCTGTGGCGCCCAGGCAACAATTGGGGGTTCGGTGCCTTGCTCAAGGGTCTCACCTCAGTCATGGTATTGAGGGTGGAAGAGAGCGCTGGTCATTCACTCCCCCCACCTACCGGATTGTCGACCTGAGACTCGAACCCGCGACCTTGCAAGTCCGACTCTCTAACCATTAGGCCACGACTGTGTGGGAGCAGCTGGCTGAAGCTTCAGAGAAAGACGAATATAACTCATACCTCCAAATGGACTCCTGTGTACCAACTCAGGTCAAAGACATTGAGTCTGAATGAACCATGTTCAAGTTGTCAATTGTAGAGGCAGCTGCAAGAATCTGTGACTGGAAGGCTGTCAGTGCCGGTGTCATGGCAGTAACCCTAGGATGCACTGGTGTTCAACAGTGGAGAGGGAAATCATTGAATTGAAGAAGGAAGACATTCAAGTAATGCTCACAGGCAGGTATCCTGATTCAACTGAGCGGTACAGGAGAGCCAGAAGGGCTCCAACGACAGCAACTGTAGAAGTGAAAGCTGGGATAGAAGTAACATCCCTGTAATTTTCAGATGATGTTCTTTTGGCATCATCTAAACTAGACCTCTGCCACCCACTTGAAAATTTTGCTGCTGAGTGTGAAGTGGCGGGGATAAAAATCAGGACCTCTGAAGTCTGATTTTTAGTGGGATACTTTGAGATGGGTTAGATTTTTAGTAGGATGCTTTCTTCAGTTGAGGGGAGAGACTTTGCCCCTGGCAGAGAACTATCTTGGGATCTTATTCACAAGTAATGGGGAAAAATTGCAAGATTGATAAATGGATTTTATATAATCACTGTACCAGGTTTGTGGTGGTGAAGCAGAAGCTCAGACTGTAGACAAAGCTCTATGTTTACTGGTCAGTCACCATCCCTATCCTCACCTATGGGTAGTGACCAAAAAAATAAGCTTGTGAGTACAGGTTGCAGAAATGAGGTTCTTCTGCAGGGTTGCTGAGCTTACTCTCAATGATAGGGTGAAGAGCTCAACAATTTTCAGAGTGCCTTGGTGTAGAGTCACTGCTCCTGTAAATCGAGAGGTGCCAGTTGAGTTGGTTTGGGCACTTTATAAAGATTTCCCCTGCTTGGTTCCTGGGAGATCTTTATCAGGCACATCCCACTGGAGAGAGACCCCATGGCAGACCCAGGACCTGCTGGAGAGATTAAATGTCACAGTTGGCTTGGGATTGTCTGGGGATCCCCTAGGAGGAGCTGGAATCTGTGGCTTGGGATAATGAATTGTGGACTGACCTTCTCAGCCTGTTGCCTCACCAGGAAAAGCAGAGGGAGAATGAATAAATGATGGAATATATACTATATTCACTTTAAGAAAATAATGGTTATTTGTTTTCCTCAAACATATACACAGATATAACACTTCTCCCCTGAACAGCGCAGTCATACCACAGTTCAGCAACAAATGAAATCCCAAGATTCCCGTAACTAGAATATCCTGATAGGGTGCGTGCCACTTTCCCGTCACTTAACACTACCTGTGAAAGTAGGAGCAGTTTCTCTGGAGGTCAGTGGGTGGCAGTTCCTGCTTGCACTCTTATCACATTGTACACCCTCTTAAACTATTGTAGGAAAGAAAATGCCAGTTTCTCACACACTTCTACTGCTTTGGTTATTCTCGGCCTAAGGACCTGCCTGATTCATCCTGATGCTCTATGTCTGCTTGAAGCTTCTGCACTTTTGACTCACTTCCTGTTGTGGATGATGTCACATAGATCCCCTAAAGATCTGCAGTTCCTAAAAACTGTTTATGCCCAAGTCTCTCCCTTGCATCTGTGGATAATCTCACCTGATTACTGTAATTTTATAGCAAAGATCTGCTGCTGTAATCATCGAGTCTGTCCTGTGCTCATCCAAGGAATTCCAAATGGGCCATATTTAAAGTTACAGTATGCACAGGTAGTGAGTGATTTAATTCCGAGTTAAATTGTCCACACTGGTAGTATTGAGACCTCCAAAATGGGAGTCACCTGGTTTTCCAATCTTCCAAAACATTGCCTGGTTCTACAATCTTCAACTGCCCGGTGAACCTGTGCTCAGCATTTTATTATATGTTGTCTCTCTTTTCTTTTCAAAAGAAGGCATGTATTTGTACTGAAGTTTTATGAATTCTCCATGTCTCCAAGTCTCCATGTCACGCCAGCCCCAGAATCCACCAGAAACTCCAATCTCTGACTTGGAATAAGAGATGAAAGCAAAGGGTGTGAATTGGGGTACTTTGAATAAAATCAATATTTGGTTATCTGTACTTTCTGTAACCATCAGAACACATCATTTGACCTTTCAGCAAGTTCTAAGAAAGCACTGACACATCAAAACGTTGGAAGGGATTTTCAAATAAAAGGTAGAGAAAAAAAAGCAAAAAATACAGCAGAGATGAAAATCACAGAATAAAAGAGATTATAAGAGAAAGGTGCAGTAAAAGGAAATGTATAAAGCAGTTTGATGCAGCAGTGTGCATGTCACTATTCAGCAAAAAACAAAGATTTGATTATGATGAAAATCTCAAACACACACACACACACACACACAGACGCATAATGGGGAAAAATGGTTGTTGGTGCCAGATGGGCTGGTTTGAGTATTTCTGTAACTGCTGATCTCCTGGGATTTTCACATACAATAGTCTCTAGAGTTTACTCAGAATAGTGCAATAAAGTAAAAACATCCAGTGAGCGGCAGCTCTGTAGACATAAATGCCTTGTTGATGAGAGAGATCAACAGATTATAGCCAGACTGGTTCGAGCTGACAGAAAGGCTACAGTAACTGCAGTAACTGATGGTGGGGTCAGATTTAGGTGCCAGCAGCAGGAATCCATGGACCCAACCTGCCTTGTGTCAACAGTCCAGGCTGGTGGAGGTAATGTAATGGTGTGGGGAATGTTTTCATGGCACACTTTGGGCCTGTTAATACCAATCAATCATCGCTTGAACGCCACAGTCTATTTGAGTATTGTTGCTGACCATGTGAAGCCCTTCACGGCCACGATTTCCCCATCTTCTACTGGCTACTTCCAGCATGATAATGCACCATGTCACAAAGCAAAAGTCGACTCAAACTGGTTTCATGAACATGACGATGTGTTCAGTGTTCTTCAGTGGCCTTCAGTAGTAGGATCCAGTAGATCACCTTTGGGATGTAGTAGAATGGGAGATTCGCAGCATGAAAGTGCACCTGAAAAACGTGGACCAGAACCTCAAAGGAATGTTTCCAACATCTTGTGGAATCCATGCCTTGAAGAATTGATGCTGTTTTGAGAGCAAAGGGAGGCCCTACCCAGTAATAGTAATAGTAGTGTATGTATACTGTATATTCTGTGTATATACACATTTCATTTACATAGGAATTTACTTATGTTATAAGAAGTCTGTGCCAGCAGATTCTGTTCAGTGTTTACCCTGTATATTGTTTAATTATACTGTATGTTAATGCACAGTATATTCACATCTGTGTGTATTTGTAAGTGAATCTGTGCATTTACATTCATATATATATTTTTTATTATTATTATAAAGATGCACACAATCTTGTTATCCTGTGACACAAAGGCAGACGGAGTTGTATATGTTTGTAAATATCAGAATATCAGGGCTTAAGATTTAATAATTGAACTCACTTATACTTCATGCACTTAAGATTAAAACAATATTTAAACAACCACAGCCTCATTTTGAATAAAAGGCATGGAAATATATTCGTGCAATACTGTATACTACAAACTCGGCTTTAACTGTTTGCTTTTCTATAATTAACTTGCGAATTTCAAAATACAGTGATAGCATATAGGAACTAAACTACAATAATGAAGAAATAAAATCCAGCCAACCCACCATACAAGATGGTCACTATGGAGATGGGCATGACGAGGACGCCCAATAGCATGTCAGCTATCGCCAGTGACATGAGAAAGTAGTTGGTGGCATTCTGCAATTTCCGCTCCAATGTGACAGCCATAATGACAAGAATGTTCCCTGTGATGGTGACGACCACAATTAACATGATCAACAGTGCTGCCCAGTTCTTCTTCTGCCCGAGCTCCAGTCCCTGGCCCACACAAAACTCTGCCTCCATATTCGAGAGGTTGCTGAGAGGTAAGGATTCCATGCTTTGGTTGCAACTTAGTGAGAAGTTGCGGACCTTGTGGCCCAGCATCTTCTCAGGTCAGGGTAACCGTTTGCCCCCAAAAAGTGTTACCTGCTGGAGAAGAACTGCTAAGAAGAGCACAGCATACATTTAGAGTCTCTGTGTGCTCCAGTATGCTTGTCCCCACTTTATTTTTTTCTTTTGCCCCTAGGGTTTCTGTCTTAAAATCATGACAAGAAAGACAACATTAATGTGTCCAGTCGTCCACAAGAATTTGATCGCTTGACTTGATCTGGCCATGCTGAGGATCAGCGAGAGGGAGAGACACAGACATAGCAGGGAGAGATTACTGAGAGGGAGTCAGAGAATTGGAGCTCCTTAGGTGTTTGTTGGATCTCCTGCACCTACAGTCTAAGAGAAAATAATCACAGATCAGTAAAGATCTCCTAAAATGGCAGGAATAGAGCACACACAACAGACACACACACAAACATTATATATAAAATATTAATATTATTACTGCAGCTAATTAATAGCTCAGTAACCAAAAGGAAACTTTTTTTCTCTTGTGGGGACAAGCCAAATGTCTCTACAAGGTCAAAACTGTCATATATTCCTATTCTTTCCTTGGGTGAGAAATTTAGCCCCCACAAAGATATAAAAACATGTGCGCATACTCACACAAACACACACACACAATGTGATAAATGGAAAGCAATGCAACTGGACACACAGCGAACAGCAGACTTACTAACTTCCTATGAAGACTGTTGTCTTTCGAGGTTGTTCATTTAGGACCTCAGTGAAATTGTCTCCATTCAGTAACAAATCTCTACATACCTACATGCATACACAGTCTTAAGACTCCTCAAGCACACAAGTGATCACACCAGTAGTGATCTGTTTTTCACTGCTTTTCAATGCCTGCACTCTCTCTTTCTCTCTCCTGTCCCTCACTCTCTCTCCCCTGTTTTATCTCTCTCTCTCTCTCCCCCTTGCTCCTTTCCCATTTGTCAGGTTTCTCCTCCTCTTTTAGAGTTTTAACCATCTCATTGCCTCTCTGTATAGCTCTCTATATATTACTTTTCATGTGAGATATGAAATGAGAGAGAGAAAGAGAGAGAGAGAGAGAGAGAGAGAGAGAGAAGGGGGGTAAGGGAACATGATTTGAATTTATTTTAGTGGATAGTTGAGAAAAATAAAAATGACTGCATAAAATATATTAGTTATCACAGATAACTACTGTGAACATTTCAATGACTACATCAAATAATTAAAAATGGGACAAAATGTGTACATGAAGGAGTGTACTTGGTCTGCAACAATGTTTAGGTAGGTGGTACGTGTCAAAGTAACATCCACATGAATGCCAGGACCCAAGGTTTCCCAGCAGAACATTGCCCAGACCATCACACTGCCTCCGCCGGTTTGCCTTCTTCCCATAGTGCATCCTGGTGTCATCTCTTTCACAGGTAAGCGATGCACACACACCTGGAAAATGTGATTCATCAGACCAGGCCACCTTCTTCCATTGCTCCATGGTCCAGTTCTGGTGCTCACGTGCCCATTGTAGGTGCTTTCAGTGGTGGACAGAGGTCAGCATGGGCACTCTGACCAGTCTGCGGCTACGCAGTCTCATACATGGCAAGCTGTGATGCACTGTGTGTTCTGACTCCTTTGTATCATAGCCAGCATTCACTTTTTTCAGCAATTTGTGCTACAGCATCTCTTCTGTGGGATCGGACCAGATGGGCTAGCCTTCGCTCCCCACGCATCAGTGAGCCTTGGGTGCCCATGACCCTGTCCCTGTTTCACCGGATATCCTTACTTGGACCACTTTTGGTAGGTACTAACCACTGTGTACCAGGAACATCCCACAAGAGGTGACCCAGTAGTCAAGCCATCACAATTTGGCCCTGGTCAAAATCGCTCAGATCCTTACACTTGCCCATTTTTCCTGCTTCCAACACATCAACTTCAAAACAGTAAGTTGTCCTGTGTATTGAAATTGTAAGGAAATGACAGAAATTACAGATCTCAGAAACCTAGATTATTGGTAATATTCTATGCATAGCAATGTGAGCCAGCCAACTTGGCTACCATACCAATTCTCCCTCTGTGCACTGTAAAAAGATTAGCTGACTATTGACAGAATGTAAACATTTCCATGATATGCAAATTTACATCAGAATCCAACAGCACAACTGCTTTGGTTGCACGAGCTAAAAAATGTGTAAAATTTTAAGGGGGTGAATACTTACGCAAAGTACTGTTAATTAGCTTACTAGATTAGTAGGAGATTTTCTGCATTATCGTTTATGTTTAGTTCAGTGAACAAAAACACAGTGGAACTTGATTGACATTGAAGGCAGCTAGCAGACGGTCAGTTTAGCTTTGTTGTCTACTGCATGGCCCTGGCTCTGTATCATCAGTGATTAAGTATGCCTTCACTGAGCTACTGTATTTTCAAGAAATGATGGATACCATCTCATCCAAAATGACCAAACTTGTCCGCAAATGAAGCCCAATTATCTATTAAACATGACATAGTAGATACCGATTAGCTAGCTTGCTAGCAAACATGGCTACTGGTTTTAATTACACACAGGGTTGGAAAAAGTACTGAGCAATTATACTTCAGCGAGATGATGCAAGTATAGATAATGTTTCAAAGAAACATTATCTATACTTCAGAGAATATCAAATGATATTCAGAGAATATCAATCAAAATCTTTGATTTTTGGCGATTTTTTTGTGAAATACACACTGCTGCACCAAACTGCATTTCTTTCTTGAAAGACTTTATAGTTTTCCTTTTACTGCACTTTTTTCTTCTCATCTCTCTCAAAAATATAAAACCCAGAGAATAAATGTGCAACTTTCCACTCGACTGAACTGACATGATATTTATTTGTAGATGTTTGAGAGAGAGAACATCATTCCTAAGGGCTTTCAACTTAACCCCAACTAAAACAACAACCACAACTACAGGTCAGTGCAATCCTGAAGTGGCAGAAGCTGTTAAAGTCTATATTCATAAAAATCTATACGTTGAAATGGCAGACATGGATATAAATAGGATTGAGAGTCGGTAGGTATGATTGGAGAAGGAAGAAATAAATAGCTGGAACTCTTTGAGTGAGCATGTGTCTATGGCAAGGCTGTAATCAAGGTATAAGGAACAGTGTGGATCACGTGGATTGTTCAATGACTTTTTTTTTTTTTCCTCAACAAGGACATTTGCATAAGAAGGTCAAATGTTTTGTCCATATTGACACCTCTGATCTGAGAGTAAAACCTGGAAATAAAGCTGAAAGAGTTTAATGTTAAGACAAGTTCAGATGAAGAGAATATCAAAGGGTGAATTCTTTTCTAGTAACACATTGCACATTATTTTGGTAGATGGTTTTGTCATGGTTTGGTGTTTTTAAATAACTTTATTTAGCTAATTTCTCTTTCACAGAGACTACTAAAAATCCAGTACATGAAAGTTTATAAATCTCATGTGATAACCCGTATCACTCTGTACAAGTAAATTCCAAAATCATTGGGACCACAATCAAAAAAAGCACATTGAGCTGAAAGCAGAAATTATGCTTACAGTTTTAGCTAACATACCTACACACAACAGAAATTATATATGCATACAACCACATTCTTTTTTTTCTTCATTTCAAACCCATCATGCTATAGATAAGACATTAAAATACACAAAACATCACTGTTCAACAACTTATGGGCTGAGGCACAATATTTCAAGCAGACTAATTGGTAAATTAAAGAAACAATACACAAACACAAAGCGTGTTTGATACATAGTGAACATTGCCAATTAAAACACACCACACACGGAAAGTATAAACAGATCGACTTAGTCTGCTCCATTATGGCTTGATGCCTGCTTTAGTCTTGATAGTTTGTCTGATAAATTTCCTAAGTGCCATTGACTTTAACAATCTGAAGTGATCTAATTTGAAATTAGACACAATTAGGCACAGACACAAAGACCTTTTGAGGACTATAATGAGAATCAGTGCTACAAATGTATATCGTAAACACTTGCTGTAATAGTTTAATTTTATGTTTGGTTGGTTTAAATCGAATTTGTATGAAAGAACTTAAAATTTTGAAATAAAAATGGTAGCACACCAATCCTAGTGGATTCTATAAGTATGTGACACCGTTTTAAGCTAAACCTGCCAAACAATAGCTATGTATGTAACTGTGGTTCTATGACCCCATGCCAAGACCTTCCAACAAAGGCCTGAAGTGGAGTATTTGCCACAAATTCTGCTAATATACATCAATCTTTCCCTGGAGACTTATCTGCTAGTTCTCACTGAGTCTGTGCTAATGTGTAATGACAAGGTACCCTGGTGTTAGAACAATAGTTACATACACGACTAGCATTCAGTATCAGTCCTCCTTACTGCCAAGGATGGTGAGAATCACCTGGACAATGTGTGCCAATAATATCATGATGGAGAGAACTTACGTTAGGACTAGGACTATATGGAACAGTGTTAAAAGATAACTGCCACACTCACACCAGTGGTGATGTTAACCTTGTAGATCCTGGAAAAAGTGACACCCAGGTAGCAGAAGCACAGACTTCCTGAAGTGGCACATGGGAAGGAGATGATCTGGACCCAGTCGATGTGGCGCACAATGTGCTATAAGTCCTCAAATAAGTAGAATTATAATTAATCGAAATGTTATGTAAAATCCCAAACAATCTATAATTGGATGTAATGAGGGCAAATCATAAACTGAAATCAAGTCTTAGAAATGAACATGCAATGAATGAGACTTAAAGAGAGAAAGAGTTAAAGAGAGAAAGGCTTAAATACACAAATTAATTAAGGACAAATTAACAGGGAGCTGGTGAGTACTATAATGACACAATGTGGAGATGCACCAGTGACAAGACAAGACTCAAATAAAAAAAAAACAAAGCACATGACCATGTGAGCAAAAATGAAAGAACATGGAAGCAGCAGTGGGATCAAAGCTTTGCCG
>CM075007.1:1406121-1420047 GCA_037576675.1 Pangasius sanitwongsei
AATTTTATTTATTTTACAAATTGATATTAGAAAATAATATAACATTTTGAAATGCTACTGGTAGTCACATTCAGACACATTTAAATTAATAATGTACATGTAATTTTAGCCTTTTTCTCTAAACAACAAAATCCCCAGTGATGAATGAACAAACTCAAGAGTGGATTGTTGACTTTTTCAGAGTTCATTTGTGTTCAGTTGGAGATATATAAACACTGAAGGTGTTAATTCAACACTGGGGATTTTGCGGTGTATCCGGACCAATGACTGTATATATGAGTGGACAACATGATGCCATTTACTCCCACTGTGTGATTTTGAAGCCTTTTTTTGGTCGAAATGGCCAAATGGTCGAATTGTGAAAATTGGAGCCAGAGTCTGCGCAGTACACACCTTGGAGCTAGTGGGTCCGCATCTCACCTTCCAATATTGGTGATGGACTGATGACTGTATATGTGGGTGGACGACAGGTAAATGACAGAACACTAGTCCCGAAAAATTATTTGTGGAGATGCAACTTTAAAAGTTTAAGTTTGGGTCCTTTCCCACTGACTATCATAGGAAAAGGTGGGGTTAAAAGTTGTACTGCAGTACAGCACTGAGGCACTAGAGGGCCTCAGAGACATTTTGGCCTCACTTATGAATCTCTGTTATGACATCCACTCATATGTACAGTCACTGGTCATGACTCGCTATTAGTATAGTTCAGCAATAAAATGGACAAATTTTCCTGTTCATCTATCTATGATTTGAGATGCAGCTCATGACAACAATCATGATGGTGGCAGAAAGAGAGACAGAGTTCGTGAGTATGTTTAAACTTGCAAACTTGCTCTAAAACTTGTTAGATTGGGTGGAAATTTTGGTGAATCTCATTTATGTTCTTGATTTTGAACTACTGCAGTGTAGCTTTGGCAGTGTGCTTAGGGTTGTTGTTGGAAGGTGAGCTTCCCAACAGTCTCAAATCTCTGACTGAAACAAGTTTTTACTCTATGATAGCCCTGTGTTTTCCCTCAACCCTGACCAGTTTTCCAGTGCCTGCTAATAAAAAAATATCCATACAACATGATGCTACCTCTACAATGCTTCACTGCAGCGATGGTGTTCTCAGGGTGACGACCAGGGTGTTTAGTTTTCACCAAAAATAGCACTTTGTACTGAAGGCAAAAGGTTAAATGAAACGTTTTTTCCGCACGGTTGCTGAGTTACCAATATGCCTTTTGGAAAACTTATATATAGGGCTGCAACATCTCATCAATAAAATTAACAAAATCAATAAAAATGTATCAGAAAAAAAAATATTTGGCAATGAATTTCGTTATCAGTTAAAATCACAACATTATATTACTTTTCCAACAGGGAAAGTATGGGACATAACTTGTGTTTTCACAAGTTACACAACTGAGTATTATTTTGATTTTTGTAATCTTTTATTTATGGGAATGTGGCAATGTCAATGGAACCACAGTGTATTTTTTTTATCCTATCTTACCCACTTTTCTAGCTGTATCTCATTTATAGTCATAGATAGATAGATAGATAGATAGATAGAAAGATAGATAGATATAGCCAGCTAGCTAGCTGGTTAGCCTAATTAGCTTGTCATACCTGTCACCACATTATTTAGCAAAGACTGGAAAATGACATAAACCTAAATGATTGCAATTCATGAATGCTTTAGACTACAGGCCTAATCATGGTCTCTTTTAAAAGAAAATACTTAGGAGTTTTTTGGTCAAGTGAAATCAAGCAGCACTGTAACTGAAATTAAAACAACATTATAGAAGCTTAAGTTTATTTTAAAGAAAATACGTTGCACTAAACTTAAATAAAACAAACGGCCCACAGTGTCTGTGCCAGTTAAGAAGCTCTAAATAAATAGTAAATAAACATCAGTGGCTGACATGAACAGTCGTTAACTTGGGATTCTTATGTCTATTTTGCTCTTTTTTCTGCTCCTCTGCTTTGCACCGCTTCCTGATAATGATAATTTTGTTCTTTTTCCACTCAACATAACATAACTAACAACATAACATAACTAACGCGTTATATTCATATTCACATCATGATGCAGGTAGTGTTTAAATTAGTCCAAAATGACGTCTACTCGTGTTTTTTTTTTTGTACATGTCAACTTGATGTTATTGTAACAATTTAAATTGAATCAGTACTGAAAAGATGTAATTGGGACAATTATTTTTGCTCAGTATATGGGTAGAGGGACACACAGTTGTCACAAGAGGGCGCAGTTCCAACAACAACAACAACAACAAAAAACTATCGTGTGGTGCCCCTCTGTCATTCTGCGCCCTAAGCCGGGCCTGGTGGTGACGGCGGTGGTTGATTCAAGGCAAGCTAGTGGTGGCTCAGTGGTCAAGGGCTTTGAGTTACAGATCAGAAGGTTGTTTTACAGGAAATGTTTTACAGTATAATGTTTCCATTATTAAAAGTCATTATATGGGAATGCATATACAAGTTTTTTTCCATGTACAAGTTCTCCATCCTCACTGAATTTCAAACAAAGATCAAAAGCTGAGCCAACATTACTGAGGTCAGTTCGCCTCCAAAATGTTACATTGAGGCCAATCCAACCTCATGATTATACTAAATAGATTCAAATCTGTAACATAAACTATGTGTAGGTTGTGTGAATCATGACTCAAACACACAAATGCAGAACACATGTACAGAATCAGACAATTTACATGGCTGTTATTCTTCTGTTGTAAATACTTTACTCTGTGTTGGATAAAAAATGTCATTCCCCTTATTGCACTCAATCAGTTTACTCTCTACCAGTTGGGGTGTATACATGAACATTTTTCATTCTGATTAAATAATCAGCTTGTTAAAAGCTGCATGTAGATGCAGTTATTGAGTTATTAAGAATGTAAACACTGAAAATCTCCTCAAATCAAGGTGATTCGAACAACGCAGGTGTGTTAACCGAACTTAATAATATATAACAATATATGCAGTAATCTACCTTAAATTGTCCTCATCATGTCCAAATTTGTTTAAATGTCTTGGAAATACGTAGCTAGCTTGTTGTCTTGGTGATTAGGTTAGCTAGCTAGTACATAGTGTACTATGTATATGATCTCATGAACACAGACTGCTAACTAAGTGAATTTAAAAAAACATATTCTATTCCAATCTTTAATTTGCATTTCTTGTTATCCAAAATAATTTGCAGGAGCACATTTTGGACACTGGGATGGTGTGAGATTTTTCATTTCATAACAATTCTGTAATTATTTTCTGTACGAAATCTAAATGAAACGGCAACCTCCTCCCCAATCACTATCAGAGTTCCACTCCTTTCGAAATTCCACTTTAATCCCTGATTATGATTCATTAATAATTATGATAATGCTATTATTATGATCAACTTTAATCACGTCTATCTCTCCTGAAGTTCTTCCGCTTAGCTACAAGTGTGACAAATGTTCAAAATGTTTGCAGCCACAGCCTCTGTAAATTACGCTGGCAGGTGAAATGCTATCACTCTGATATCACAAAAGCTGAGTACTATTCCTCACATGAGCGGCACAAGAAAAAAAGAAAAAAACGTAGGGGAAATTGGAATGTTTTAAACAGGAAGTACTGAAAATGTGAGGTACCTATAAGAAAAATAGGGGCCTCACTGTAAATGTAATTAATCAGTATCATTAGGTAATCATTTTCTTACAACATTCCCTTTTTAATTTATATTAGAAATGAAAATTACAAACTTCAAGTCAAAATGATTGAAAGTTCAATTTTAACTGCAAGAACTAATAATCAATTATTTGGTTTCTGAAGGATTAGTTCTGAACAGTTTGGCTTCTTGTAATATCAAAGCCACTTGTAAAATGGACAAATTTCAGATAAACAAACCAGCAATTTGTTTCAAATCGCATCCTTATGTACTACTCTAGGTTGTTATTGAGTAGTAACACTAATTGGTTTTCCTATTACAGTTGTTTCAATTTTAAAAACCTCTGATTTAGCCTTCAAATATACTGAAAGGTCTGTTTTGTAAATACTTTTGAGGAAAGTTTTAAAGAGAAAATTGCTAAACGTTTTACATTTTGACTTGGACGCCAAACAGACAGGGAGGTTTTGGCTTTGACGTGCCATCTACTGGATGTAGTTTTTAATCCTCCATTTGTACATAAGATAGACAGGCGAGTATGTGAACAATGCCACTCACACTGCCGCTGCTTCTGCCCGCTCACGCAAAGTCAAGTATAAACCTAAGACTGTCTATATACAGTCATATCACACCACCCCGGCATGGATTATTTTTCTATAACAACACAACACTTCTCACTATTGTGGTGAATCAGTGCAAGAAATATTCTTTTGGTTTTTCAGTCACTTATGTTTACACGTCTGTTACTAACATAATAAAATGTTCAAATGTTACACATTTTGTAATTATAAATCTAGAATATAGGGTTATCAAGCTTGGGGTTGCAGAAAGTTCATAATATCTGTTCATTTAGGGTTGTTTGCCCAAAGAAACCCCTGGACTAAGAAAACCTGATCAGGGCAGGAAAAGGGAAAGAAGTTGCATGTGTCTGTGAGAGAGGGACAGAGGAAAGAGGAGGTGTGTGTGCACAGAGAATGTTTGTATATGTGTGTCTGTGGAGCTAGAGCTTGAGATCCAGTCCCATTCGAAAGTATTGGAACGGCAAGGCCACCTTTTTGCTTTTGTACTGAAGACATTTGGGCTTGAGATCAAAAGATGAAAGAGATGATAGATCAGCATTTCAGCTTTTATTTCCTGATATGAAGTCCTTTGTAGTATTGGCAGTGTATTTTGGGTCATTTTCTTGCTTCCTGATGAGGTTCCTCCTAATTAGATTCAATTAATTTCTCTGTAAATTCTCTGTAACAGAATGTTTCTGTAGACTCCTGAATTCATTCTGCTGCTACTGTCATTAGTTACATCATCAATAAAGATTAATGAGCCTTTTCCAGAAGCAGACATGCACGTCCAAGCCATGACACTACCTCCACCATGCTTGACCAATGATCTCATATGTTTTGGATCATGAGCAGATCCTTTCTTTCTTCACACTTTGGCCTTTCCATCACTTTGGTAGATGTTAATCTCTGTTCCAGAACATTTGTGGCTCATCTCTGTATTTCTTTGCTAATTCCAATCTGGCCTTCTGATTCTTACTGCTGATGAGTGGTTTGCATCTTGTGGTATGGCCTCTATATTTCTGCTCTCAAAGTCTTTTTCAAATGGTGGATTGTGATACTTTCACCCCTGCCATATAGAAGTTGGTGACTCATGTTTTTGAGTATTTCTTCACAGCTCTTGCAAAGTTTCTATCATCAACTGGTGTTGTTTTCCATGGCTGACCTGTTCAGTGTCTGGTTGTTAGTCTGCCATAAACAGCTCTCTGTTCTTCATGTTAGTTTATTCTTTTTAACAACAAATGCAATCTGCACAGGTGAAAACCAGGGCTCAGACCAAGAGTAGACATTCAGAGCTATTAACACCTTTCTGTCGCATGTTCCAATATTTTTGATCACCTGAAAAATGGGTGGGTTCAAACAAAAGGTGCCATGTTCTAAGTTGTTTAACACATCTAGATGTAAATATCAGGGAATGAAAGCTGAGATTCTGATCTATTGTTTCATATGTACCTTTTCTTATATCAAACCCCAAAGTCTTCAATTTATAGCAAAAACAAAAGAATTGGCCTTGCTGTTACAATACTTTTGCAGGCTGTATGTGGCCGCACCCTTTGGTATGTGGAACAGGAGGACAGGAGGGAGAATCCACATGCATTGGAATGCCAGAGATATAAATAATAATGAATGTTCTGATAACAAAATAATCCTCTAGAAATGCATTATACTTTGGTTATATACTGTATCTTTTTACTTTTATTTTCTCAGTCTGTAAAGAACCATACAAGAGTCTAGCAAAAAGCTCTGGTGTTTGTTCTGGTTCAGTCAGTTTTCTTGTATGCACTTTATTTCCTACTATTCTCAAAATGGGGAATGGGCATTACTCATGAAATTTGTTTTTACAGGGTGAATACTGTGTAACGTGCTTTGTCATAAGTGTGTAAGGAGTTTGCAAAAAAAGTGAGTTTTGGTTATTGAGAAACATTCGAGACATTTGTGTATAAGCAAAAAAAAAAAAAAATCCTTTAATAGTCTCTTAGCCATAAGAAGCTATCTACATACCATAGTCACATAATGTCCTAAGGGGGCAGAAGGAGGCATTTGTTCTAAAACTGTGACGACTGAGGCCAAAACCCTCCCTAAAGTGTAGCCAATGTATGACTAATTACCTTTACATATTTAACCTGGGTTATCCTGGACTACCTGTGCGAGGACCCTGTGAAGCACTTCTCTAAACACACAGACTTTGGTTGAACAACAGTCATAAAGAAACAATGGGTAAAATGGCAATAGAAATAGCAGCATTTCTTGTAGCCACGGCAGGCTGGGTGCTGGTGTCTTCCACTTTACCAACAGACTACTGGAAAGTGTCTTCAAATGATGGCACAGTAATTACTACAGCCACCTTCTGGTGCAACCTCTGGAAGGTTTGTGTGACCGATTCTACTGGAGTTTCCAACTGCAAAGACTTTCCTTCCATGCTCGCCTTAGAAGGTCAGCCTGCTCTTTTTCCCCTGAAATACTGTCTTGTATGAATGAAAGAGAATATGTGTGTATGTGTGTGTGTGTTAATGAAAGAATGACTCTTCTAGAATGACTAAGAAACTGAAATTTAACCAAAAATATCAATGCTTAAAAATGATGAAATGAAGATAAAAAAATTAACAAGAAAATGGATGCGGTTAAGAACAGGATTCATTTATCATTTGCATTTATCACTGCGTTTTTCAAGGTCAGCTGTGAATTAACTGTCCATTAATAAACACTCAGCCCAGACCTCCTGGAAAAAAATCGGATTCATTTTCCACTCCTGAGAAATGACCCTACTTATTAACATGGTGAGGTTAAAATAACTGTTCCTGAAGCAGGTCTTTGAATTACACCAATTCATCAGGAGCCCAAATAATGTATAGCAGTTCCAAGAGGTAATCATCTATGACTTCCAGATATGTGAAGTAGAGGTGGAAAAACAAAGGGTGTAAAATCTAGTGGCCCAAAACAAATGTGGCTTTGTCTGAGATCAACCAATGCTTGTCAACTTTCAAGCTTTAATGGCTCAGAAAGAAGCTGTCAGTTTTTAAGTAATAGCTAAGAACCATGTTTAATTAGGCAAGCACTGCTTAACATTACAGCACATGTCACTACTGTAGTATGTGTACTATTTTTTGAATAAAAAAAATGTCTTTTTTATAATGTCTTGAGAATATTAAGACTGTCAGATATCAGGTAAAAATGTAAGAACACATGTACTTTACATTAGTAAACAATGGTCTTGGACTTTAGAAGACATTCAGGCTTCACACTCAAACTTGATGTATAGTCTAAATTAAGTTTTAATGAGACTATGCAAAATGTAAAAAAAAGCCTGCTAATAAGTCCTATGTACAAATACATTGCAAGTCATATGTCAGTAAAGTCCAAGTGCCATTGAAATCCTGGTGCTGATGGCATACTTACTTGTTTACCTAAAATGATATTCAAGGATTTAATAAGTTTATGTATAGCAAGGCTCAAGATAAGAAAAGGGGTTCGTGAAATTGATTAGTGAGGAATAGTACGCCTGCTGATACATACCTCATTAAATTTGAAAATGCACAACAGTGTGAATACATGACTTTCTCTATTGATACATGAATTTCTCTATTATCATTCTGACGGTCCGGAAGGAATATCTGCACTATCTTAAAAGAAGGCAGAATTGTGTGCTTCTGTTTCTTCTCCACTACTGTTGGTTAACATTTTGTGAACAAGAAAGGAATAGCTGAAAAAAAGCAAAACTCTAACCTTTAGGGCCTGGAGGAAACCCATGCGGACGCAGGCAGAACATGCACAGGAACTCCGCACAGACTGTAAATACTAATGTTGATTAATGATATTGATTACTTGCAGTCCAAAAGGGAAGTTTTGTGGGAAGAGGTAAAATTTAGGGAAGAAAATACCTTTTGTCGTTTCTTTCTTTTGTTAATGCCTTCACCACTAGGTTGCGGAGGCATTTTGTCTTTGGGTTGTCTGTCCATGTGTGCATCCCTGCGTCCATCCGGGATTCTTGTTAGCATGATATCTCAAGGACAAATGGTTGATTGTTTGTAGCATTTTTGGAATTATCATTGTAACCAGCAGATGGACTGATTAGATTTTGGAATTGATCCAAACAACAAATCAAGAAAGTCAAATGTCTGAAATAGTTTTTCTTAGCTTTCTTCCTGTTTGTCATAAAGAGATGTTACTTACACATTCATGTTCAGGAACTCAAGACTCATTTTCTGGCTAGCTACACATTTTGCCATCAGTCCGAGTCTGAGATTCTCATTAGCATGATAACTCCAGAATGAGTGGCTAAATGTTTGTAGGATTTATTGGTTTGTAAGATTTATTGGTTACCAGCAGATGAATTGGTTACATTTTGGAATTGATCCAACAGGGTCAAACCTGCTCAAAACGAGCTGATAAACTACAGCATAAGTCAAGTGTGCTACCCTCTCAACTTACTTTTGTATGACTGTGTCATTATTAATATTGTCCTGCCCCACCAAAATCTATGGTCATGAGCCACTGCTGCCTGGTAACCACCTAATTGTGGAATAAACGATCAAGAAAAGGCTAGCTAGATGCCATAGCCACCCACTACAGCTACTGTGGAAGAGCTGCAACAAGTGTATCCTTGGCTGCCATTACTAATACAAGAAAAGCTCAAAGTTCAAAGTGACATTAAATTGAAAATTCAGATACAAAAACATCAGTGATAATGTCAATTATGCATTTGACATGACACACAACACAGTATTATATTTATGAGATGTTTGCATATGTGAGACATTATTACAGTCACAAAGCACTGGTTATACTGAGTATCTTGACCATACTGACAGCAATTTATTGTAATCGCAGAAAGTATTCTCATGCTTTCATTCATTCATTCATTCATTAATAGCTTTATCCTGGTCAGGGTCACAGTAAGTCTGGAACAGTGGGCGTGAGGCTAGGATGCCAGTACATCACAGGGCATCCACACACACATTCACACACCTAGTTTTAGCTTATAAGCCAACATCCCTAATTCATGTATTTTGGACAGTGGGAGAAAACCGGCAAACCAGGAAGAAACCCATGCAAACATAGGTAGAACATGCGAAACTACCCACAGATAGTTACCCAAGCTCAGATTTGAACCCCAGGCCCTGACAACTGTGCTGCCCTTATTGTGCTTTGCTTTGATTCATTTATGATTTGATTTTGCATATGTTAACTATGTTAATGTAGTATTTTGTGATAGGTTACATCCAGGTGTGCAGAGGCCTGATGATCTCAGCTGTGTGTCTTGGTTTCTTTGCAACTGCCTGTGCTCTGGTGGGAATGAAGTGTACCAAAATCGGAGGAAGTGATCAACTCAAAGCCCGGATTGCATGCTTTTCTGGACTTCAGTATTTTATCGGTGGTGTGTAATCTTTTCTTTGCGTCTCCTGTGTCTGTGCTGTGCTGGCTTGAATAGTTGAAACTCTTCTCAGGTAAAACTAAACTTCTGTAATTACAGGTCTCTGCTCTTTGACCGCCTGCTCGCTGTATGCCCACAGGATCATGTCTGAATTTTTTGACCCCTTGTTTGTGGAACAAAAGTATGTTCCTGATCATTTGACATGAGACGGAAGAGATATTGTGACATGAGATCATTTGAGGTGACACAGAAGGATTGAGAATAACTAGATTGTTTCTTCTCAGGTATGAACTAGGGGCAGCCCTGTTCATTGGTTGGGCGGGATCGGCCCTGTGCATTTTGGGAGGGCTCGTGTTCTTCTTGTCACTGTTTGATGGCTTCAGCAAAAGGTAATAAGGAGGAAACAAACAAGTGTCTCCTTGGTGTGTGCATTACACATGAAAATTGTAAACATTTTAACTGGCAGGTTAACTTCCTATAAATGTACTCATTTTTTGCTGCACACAATGCAACTCATATATCTTTTGTTTCTCAGCATTACCTTTGACACAACAAAAACAACTTAGAACATAGCACCTTTGGTGGCAGACCACCCAATTTTTAGGTGAAAAGTATTGTTACAGTCTTAACATAAATTAAGGTAAATAACACTTAATAATTGGTTGCATAACTGCACCAAGCTGGTGACCCACTGACATCACCAAACTGTTGCATTCTTCTTTTGCGATGGTTTTCCAGGCTTGTACCGTAGCTTCTTTCAGTTGTTGTTTGTTTTGGGTGGTTTCTCCCTTCAGTCTTTTCTTCAGGAGGTGAAATGCTCCTCAATTGGCTTAAAGATCTGTTGATTGACTTGGCCAGTCTAAAACCTTTGATGTCCTTTGTTGTGATGGCAGTGTGTTTTGGGTCATTGTCTTTCTGCATGATGTATTTCTCTGTAAATTGGAAGACATATTGTTTCTGTAGACTTCTGAATTCATTCTGCTGCTACCATCATGAGTTACATCATCAATAAAGATTAGTGGGCCTATACCAGAAACAGCCATGCAAGCCCAAGCCATGACACTACCTCCACCATGCTTGACCAATGAGCTCGTATGTTTTGGATCATGAACAGATCCTTTCTTTCTCCACACTTTGGCCTTTCCATCACTTTGGTAGATGTTAATCTCTGTTCCAGAACTTTTGTGGCTCATCTCTGTATTTCTGTGTGAATCTGTCCCTCTGATTCTTACTGCTGATGAGTGATTCGCATCTTGTGTTATGGCCTCTATATTTCTGCTCTTGAAGTCTTCTTCGAATAGTGGATTTTGATACCTTCAGCCCTGCCATGTGGAGGTTGTTGGTGATGTCACTGACTGTTGTTTTTGTATTTTTCTTCACAGCTCTCACAATGTTTCTGTCATCAACTGCTGTTGTTTTCCTTGGCTGACTTATTTGATGTCTGGTTGTTGGCACACCAGTGGTTTCTTTCTTTTTCAGGATTTTCCCTCTTTTCTCAGCTTCAAAATGGCTTGCTTTTCTCCCATAGACAGCTCTCTGTTGGCTTCATGTTGGTTTATCCTTTTTTAACAACAAATGCAGTCTTCACTAGCAAAACCCAGGGCTAAAATCAAGAGTAGACATTCAGAGCTATTAATTGTTAAAACATTCAATCTAGCACCTGGGCAACAAGAAACCAGTCAGTCACATGTTCCAATATTTTTGATCTCTTGAAAAAAGGGAGGGATCAAACAAAAGGTGCTATGTTCTAAGTTGTTTATCACATTTAGCTGTAAATATCAGAAAATGAAAGTATAAATTCTGATCTATTGTCTCATATTCATGTCTTCAGTATATAACAGAAAAACAAAAGAATTCGCCTTCCCATTCAGAGGGGACTGTATGATGACTACAAAAAGGCTCTATGAATAATAACAGCTTTACTGACTTGATAATAATATAATTTTCATATTAGTTTTACTTATTCTTAGTTATATTAGTTATTGGTTTTAATTTCAAAATAATCCTTTCCTAAAATGTTGCTTTCTTCCACAGCTCAAGTAACGCTGACAGGAGACGATATGTCTATAGTGCATCCACTTATGTTTCTAGTCCTGAGAAGGCACAAAACCATTCAACCAATGGCAGAAGGCCCCCGACAGAATACAGTAGCACCTCGAAAAATTTTGATAAAAATGCCTATGTATGATGTACATAAAAGAAAAAAAAAAAACAGCCACATTACCATTGTCACAACCATTCTGGTGGAGAGTTGATGTAATATAACAAGAAAACTGATGGTTATGGGACATTATCCTCAAAACCCAGTTTAGGTTTTTTTCTGTCCAATAGAAAACATTCTCCAATGTCACATCATCCTGGTAGGCATCACAACTGAATACAGCAATGAAATCTATAACATTACATCGTAAACATTAATAAATTACAACCACATACTTGGTAAATAAATAAATTAATTAATAAATAAGCCTAGATATTTGACATGTTTACAAGTTAAAAAAAATATTAAATGATCAAATATTCTGCTTTCTTCCCACTCTAGCATTTTCTAAACCTCAATTCATATACTACTGGGTCTCTACTATAGATATTGATTATTACAAAAGGGTTACTTTAAAGTTACGTTATTATTTGGAATATTTAAGACAGATATGCAAGATACTGAAAACAAAATGTTTTGAAAAAATAAACTGTTGATCTGACAAAGAGTGCAGTTGTAATTTTGCAAATTTTTGGTATACATTAGTATGATAAGTAAATAAGTAAGATGCAAGTTGTTCCCAGTGCCATAATAATTATAATAATAATAATAAGAAGAAGAAATTGTTTATAGTTTCTTGCTTTTTCTCATCTTCAAGTTGTACAGTTTTCTTGTTTCTGTTGTTATCAATATCATTATATTTTAGATTTAAAATTTAACACTTTACATGAAAGGCTCCATTTTAATAATATATTATGCTCTTAACAAGTAATCAATTACCCTTAATTAATATATTTATTCAACTATTCATCAAACTTAATTATTATTTAGTACTAGATTAAGCATTTCGTCATGGGTTATTGAGTAACTGAAATTTTAGTTTGTCGATAAACTATCAAAGTATGAAAAAACCTTTTAAATGTATATTGAAAAAGTCTTATAATACATTTTTGGGTAACTTTTTCTATATCAATACTTTATTAACTAATTTGGCACAAGTTAGTATTTCGTTTAAAAGAATACATTTAGTGAAGATATTTTATTCACTATTTTGTTCACTAATAACATTTGTCATTGACTGAACTACATTTCTCTACATATTCTCTGATTTAAAGCGGGTCCCATACTAATAATTTGTAATATAATTGAAACTATATGAAATCATGTGCACATGTAAAAGCCGTACTTCATTGTGCTTGGAAGAATTTATTAAAGTACTACTACAGTCTTTTATTATTAATGAATTATTAACGAATTATATTTTTTGTAATGATACTGTATATGGTGTTATTTGCAATAAAAACAAAGCATCCAACAAAGGAATCAACATATTTTTTCTTGGCATGAGTGGAACTTTATAAAACACCACCACACTGTCAGAGTGTCCATACCTGCATAACAAATAAAAAAAAAAAAAACTCTCTCAAGCTCGTCTGGCCCGTGAATGATTCGTGACCTGTTTCCTACTTGTAAAAGAAAAGAAAAAAAACCCATGACCAGTAGACCTTAAACTCTGTGTTTATATATTCAGTTCATTTATTTTCCATCTGTTTTTTATTAACTTTTCTTAAGCTGTGAAAAGTAGCTTAAATATGCATTCTACAGTGTCAGTTTGGGGTCATTGGCATACATTTGTGAAGCTAAACAAAAGTTACAAAACGTTTTCATAAACTGGGGGGGATTTATTCCCCCCCAGAAATATGTTTCTTCTTCTTCTTCTCTAACCATATGATATTATATATATTTATTGGCACATCTAGCAATTCTAATTAAAAAAAAAAGTCCATCTATTTATATTTTTTAACCAACATATTGTACACCAATATAGTATGTCAGTAACTGACACTTACTTCAAGTTCAATATATAAATATATGAAAAACTGAAATGCATTTAATGATATTATACATTATGCATGTATAATAACATATATTAGAGTATTATATATATGATTTGCACAAATTCCCATATAATGTCACTTTCAATATGCAATTTGATGGCACATTTTAAAAATAATTATCTATAATTAAACAATAAAAAGGTTTATATATATATATATATATATATATATATATATATATATATATATATATATATTGTAGTTTTTTTTATATTTATTTTAAGTATTGTGAGTGTTCAAGACATAGCTATATGGTTGTCTCT
>CM075007.1:1420147-1447982 GCA_037576675.1 Pangasius sanitwongsei
TATAGAGCCAAAAATGTTAGAATTGTGTCGATGTCCCAATATTTATGGACCTGACTGTATATATATATATATATACATATATAAATGTGTGAAACACCTTAAACTCATTAGATATTTAAAAAAAAAAAGTCTACAACAATTTAGTACTTCATCCAAATATTCAAAGTATATCATTCAATGACAATGGACAACTGAATTGTATGCAAAGTTGTTTTCAAAACATGGTCCTTATTCTCCTCTCTCTCTCTCTCTCTCTCTCTCTCCATATTACTGATTGTTTTTTTTACTGTTTATGTGATTCAGTGGTTCTTATGGCCGCAAGTCAGTGAGTACGATCACAAAATTGATCACTGGCCTTTGGCTGAAGGCTCTCTGGTACCAAGTACAAGGAAAAGAGCAACCTTGTGTTCATACAAAGTGTTTGTTATTGGCAATCCATGGCTTCTAACCAATCCAAATCTGATAACGTCTCACTGCTTGGATTTATATTTGGGAGGCCATTCCTCCCAGTTGTGACCAGTAAATCTCCATCTCCATCATTTCCAACATGAACACTGAAGTTCCCCAGGAGCACTATGGAGTCAGTATGAGCTACCCTCCTGATCACCTGATATTGCACCTGACAACCAACCCTTAATCGTGCAGTTGGTGGGCATAAAATATTGCTCCACCTCACTAATTTGGTTTGAACCCGACCAAGTTGTATGGGTGACATTCACCAGATGCTTGACAATGAACATCACCGCCAGGCCTGGCTGCAGGACTGAGTCTTGTTAACCCTTATTCTAGGCAGGAGACACTTAGCCTTCTTTTGTACCTTTGTGTCTTGCTAGGAATGTTCCTTAGGTTTTTTGCTGATCTAGTCCCTTCAGGAAATCCAAACTGTCAATTGCTCTTACCTTTACCGTAAATAATCAGTATAGTTTTTTCCCTTATCTTACAGAAGGCCTGACTATCTATCTAAAGCCTTTGGTATATGAACATCCTGCATTCTTCAAGCAATTGTATCCTAATCCCTTATACCAAAGCTTCATCATACATTACCCATCAGCAATAGGAAAAGTGGGTACATTCCTACGTACATTTTTTGGCCAAAAATATGTGGAAATCACACCCATATGTGATCCTTCCCCTTGAAGACATGGTTTGCCAAGGTTGGTGTAGAAGAACTCAAGTTTCTTGCACGGACCCTTGACCTTCATACCACTGAACACCAGGCCTTCCCACCTGAAGTGTGGGTCAGTGCTTGACCTCATGCTCTTTAGGCTCAAATTTGGGAAGAAATTCCCACAGCCATATTCCAAAATCTAGTTGAAAGCCTTCCCAAAAGAGTGGGGACTGTTATGGAAGAAAAGGTGGGACCGACATTGGAATGGGATGTTCAGAAAGCACATATCGGTATGAGCATCAAGTGTCCACATACATTTAGAGTATGTCGAATATGTAGAGTATACTGAAGGGACAGAGATAATAAACATACTTTTGGCTAAAAATACTGTGTATTTTGTTGTCGACAAACTGACTACTGAATGAATTTAATGAATGTTATCATGCTTTTACAGTGCCCAGTGTGAGCACCACTTCTCTGCTCAGTTTGGTCAGTTGATGAATAAAGTAGTGGTTTAGTTGTGAATGAACACATTAGAGCATCCAGTAGACAGCTGTTTATTAGGAGTTTTTATTTATTTGTTTGTTTGTTTGTTTATTTTTGTTAGTAATTATTTCGGCTATAATGAAAACATGTTCAATCCTCAGCTTGGTTCCTGAACTGTTTGCGTGGAGCTACACATTATCAGGCACCAGAGACAGTGACAGTTGGGGTACATGGTTTTATTTAAAAAGCAATAGACATGGTCAAGGTCAAGAGACGGGTGTGAGGTCAGGTAATGAACAATCAGGATATCAGAGTCCAAGACAAAATCAGAACTGAGATAAACAATCGATAATGAAAACCATAAACAGCAATCAGAATAAAGGCTTGGTAGGCCAGCTGTGAAAACAGTGTGTATGCTTGGAGTGTGTTTATATAGACGTGATTGGTAATAGAGACCAAGTGTGTGCAATCAGTAATCTGATGAAAAGGGAACATGACATCAATCTTGTTGTGTGGGGGTGATAGTCCGAGGAGTCCATGTTTGTAGTTTGTGGTGCATTCTGGTATATGGAGTTTGACACCGATTCTGGCATAGACATAGACCGGTTCCCAATTAACTCCCAAAAACATGCTATGTGGCTACACTACACTGCACTACACTACACTACACTACACTACACTACACTACACTTGGCTACACTACACTACACTACACTACACTACACTACACTACACTTGGCTACACTAAATTGCCCTTAAGTATGACTAAGTGTGTGAAATGATATGTGCTTGCTGCTCTGCTATGGCATCCCATCCAGTATTCCTCTTAATATTTTACTGTTAATAAACAAAACTTTGAAAAAAAAAATGCATTAATATCTTTAATATTGATTATTTTAATTTTTATGCACTGCAATTATAGGAGTAATGTGTGTCTCTCATTATTGGCTTCATCATATTTCAGAGAAAAAGGACAACTGTAAGACTACCCTCATTTTATGTTGGATGCATGCTCCTTAGAATTTACAGTAAATATGCCTTGTGATTAGCATGACAACAAACCTCATACTGCGCTCACACTTTTTCTTTCTTTAGACGAGTTTAGTAAACACACATACACACACCCACAAGCTGTGTCTTCTCAAGTTCAAACCTGTTATTCTCCGCAGTACAGGACATCTTTTAAGCATTCACATAATTCTGCGAAAAGGATCATAACAAAGAAGAAGATATTACAATGAAGAAAATGCTTATACAAGTGTTTGGCTTCTTGATATCTACTTTTGGTTGGTTTTTTGTGTCCTGCACGGTGGGAATGGACTATTGGAGAATTAGTTACATAGGTGGGCAAGGAGGCTCCTGGATCATTAAGGCTGCATGGTACTGGTCCACCCTTTGGAGAGACTGCTATGTAGACACCAGTGATGTGACCAACTGCAGGGACTATGACATCATGTGGGTTGTGAGGCCTGCAAGTAGGACAGAACAGGGTAAGTCGAGCTGATGGGCCATATGAGCCACAACCATGTGAAACTAACATATAATTGAGACAATGCCGAAGTGAGTGATGTAATTTTTTCCTGATAGAATGCACAGCTAAAGTCATTTGCTTTGGCTAAGAAAGGCAGTGATGGCTATCCACATGGCAAAAAGTAACAATAATAATATTCATAGTTTTAGTCATAGTAAGAGTGGCACCTCGGTTTGTAGTAGAACAGCAAACCCTATTAAAGGAACTCAATTCTGTCATTTTCTGGGAAAAATTCGGAATGTCCTCAACTAGATGAGTAAACAGCTGCATTTCAATTACTGAAGACAAGACTGACTCACAAAGACTGATCATCAGCAAAAAACATTTGAGTTTACATTTGCATTCCCCAAGTTTATTTGATTTTTTAAAAAAAAAACTTTTTCACTTAACCCTTTAATATTGCTACCTCCCACAAGTCTTTAAATAATTTGGCCATTTATTGAAAAGGAAAAGCATTCAGTGACAGAGAATAATAATAATAGATTATGGATTTATATAACAAATTCTGTCATACAAAAATGCTGTACAATACACACATCTAAACAAAAAGGATCATGATTCACACACGTAACTCAGTTAGGTGACTCAGTTAGAGTTAGTTAACTCATTTTTTTCACCCCTTTCTTTCGAAAAGGATCAATACAGGCTGTGCGGGCTTTACTGATCGTTGGAATGTTTCTGGGATTTTTCGCGGCCATGTTTTGCTTTGTTGGGATGGACTGCACATATATCGGTGGACGGGAGAAAACCAAGTACAAAATATTACTAGTAGGAACCGCTCTTCATTTTGCTGGAGGTATGAAAGTCATAATATCAAAAAACATTTTCACAGGAAAAAAAAAATTCTCAGGATATTTTTTTACACCTATCATGTATTTTTTTCTCCCCAAGGTGTGACTTGCCTTGCTGCTTTCTGCTTATTCACAAGTAGACTGGGAACAGCAGTATTTACACGCATGAATAATTCACGCCTCCTAAGGTATTCACCTCTGTTTATAATATCAGGCTTTTTTTTTTTTTTTCAACATTAAAGAATCAGGTCAAATTTTTTTTTGCATCAGACTCTTTTGTTTCAGACTCTTTTATTTTAATTAATGATATTACTCTTTTCTTATTACAAATACAGGTGTAAGCTTATAGCAGCCATATATATGCTAACTGGATTTTCTCTATGTATTGAGTCTATTTTTTTTCTACTCAAATATTCATATAGTCCGAGCAAATAATATGGCAATTATTTTGATACAATACATGTTTGTTTTCATACAATGGTCATTAAATTTTTCAGCTTATACAATACCATTTGGAGACTGAATATACCCACTCAAAACACCTTTTGGGTGAAACCAGAAATTAATTGTGTTGTAAGACAGATGGGGAGACCAATGCTGTTTTTTTTTGTCTTTTCTATAGGTATTACATAGGTCCTCCAGTATTCTTTGGTTTGGTAGGCAGCGGCTGCATAATCTTGGGCTCTGTTCTGTACGCTGTGACTCTCTACAGCGTCCTCATAGCAAATAGGTAAAACTTACATACAATTTTTCTAGCCACATCCTGTGTTACTATAAAATATCAGGTGCACATTAGACACTAGTCATGAAATAACAGTCCACTGTTAAACTCCTCTTACACTATAAGCTCATTTAGGCTTTATATAAGCATAAAATCACAGGGCTTTTCTAGTCACTGAGCATAGCCAGTACAGAGGTCATTTTACTTGCTACATTGAAGATCGCTTAACAACTCAGGAACTAAGCAGTCAACTTTGGGTCATATATACTATAAGTATGTGGACACCCACCTGACCATAACAACCATATGTGGTTCTTCCCCAAACTGTTGCCACAAAGGTAGAAACACACAATTGTCTAGAATGTCTCTGTATGCTGTAGCATTACAATTTCCCTTCACTGGAACTAAGAGGCCCATGACGATTCCCTGTGCACAAAGCGAGCTCCATGAAGACATGGTGTGTGAAGGTTATAGTGGAAGAACTCGAGTGTCCTGCATAGAGCTCTGACTTCAACCCCACTGAACACTTGAGATGAAGTGAAAGTAGTGTAACTAGAATTAAAAAAAAAAAACACTTTAAATAGCTTGTCCTTTTGCCCATTTATTCTACAGATTATCCAATGAAAGTCCTACAAATAAACTTTACAGCAAGCAATCTCATTTAATTTCAATACTGCTAATCCTGGAGTGTATTCTGAACGCAGTACTAAGTGGACTTTGTACTTACATTTACATATAACTTTTAATATATAATGGAATTGTGAATAACTGACATTTGAGAGAAAGACAATGCCTGGAAAGCTGCCCAGAACTACTGCCCAAGTGCTAAGATTTCTTCTGATTCTTAATTTTCATCTAAAATACAGTACACTCCTTCATGCATTATGCATTATTGTCCCTACTCCTTTTTAAGAACTCATTTTTGGACCTTAGTTGGTGAATCTTTAATGAAAAGTTTTATATAAGTGTATATTGTATATTAGTGTTAGATAAATGATAAAAGAAAGACAATTCATGGTTTAAGTGTTCAAGGGTACATTTTGTTGAGATACAGAGATGTTCACCTTTGTGTTTTTTATCTTTGGATTATAGAGAGACAGACGTTTCTGCTTCAAGAAAATACATTGCTCCTAAGACATACAAGTCACAGAAGAAAGGTCAAACATTATACAACAGAGATGATGCAGCATCAACTCAAACTATGTCCTCCAGCCAAGTGTCAAGAAGTTCTTCAATTCTGGCTGACAGAGATTCTTTTGTTTGAATGTTGAAGCATGGACAATATTTCCAACACTGCAAATATGATTTGTTAGCATTAGATGTGAAAAGTAACAAACTATATGTACTCTTGTTACAGTACTTATGTAAAAAAAAAGTTATTATATAAAAAGTCTACACCTCTATTAAAATTTCATGTTTTTATGATGTAAAAATGAAACCAAGATTAAATGATGTCAGAGCTTTAGTGTGATATAACAGCCAACAAAATTAAAGTGAAAAACAAATAGAAACCTACAGCTGTCATCCATGAAGTCTGATTATTCTGATTCGGATTAACACCAAATAAAGATCGGCTCTTTTTATAGGATTTCCTTGACATCTTCTTGGTTTCATCTGACTGCTGAAGTTATGGTCCACAAAGAGTTTACAATGTATAGGATCTCATTGTTGAAAGGTGCTGTACTGATCAGGAAAGAGGCACAAAAAAATTCAAGATGTACCATGGGACACTGTGAAGGCCATCATCAATAAGTGGAGAAACCTGGGCCACAACCACAGTGACATTACCAAGAATGGGACTTTCCTCCAAAATTGACAAAAGGACAAAGTACTGGTCATTTCCTGCATGTGATGACAACCTTCACATGTCTGGGCTATGGGGTAGGGTGCTAGATGGAAGCCCTTTCTCATTAAAAAAAAAAAAAAATCCAAGCACACCTAAATTTTGCTCAAAGAAATATACAGTCACTCCAAACCATGTGGCTAAATGTGGTACGGTCTGATGAGACCAAGGTAGAACTTTTTGGGGATAATTCTAAAAGATATTTTTGCTGCAAAAATAAGATTGCTTATCACCAAAATAACACCATACCCATGGTGGTGGTAGCATCATGCTATGGGACTACTTGTCTTGAAAATGTATGGATGTATAATTTATCTCGGTTTCGCACTTTCTTTAGTCTTGCATCATGGTCCTGGTGAAACAACATTTTGTTCCAATGTATACAAGTTTTATAGAGGAATGACAATAAAAACCCATTTGACTTGACCTGAGTTCATTTTTTACATCACAACAGCCTGCAATTTTAACAGTGGAGTGTAGACTTTTTATATCCAATGTAGTTCACTCTAATGGTTGTAACTGTGACTTTTGTCTTTTATCATCATTACCGAATAAAAAACAATAATACATTTTTCATCAGAAGACTGTAAGCCAGTTAAAGGACAGTTAAAGTGCAAATTTTAAATAATTCAACTTCATTAATCAATCAAAAGCAGTTTCTTGAAACAAGTCTACATTTCAGGCACCTAATTTTTTTAGTCAGCAGTATCCTTATCTGAGACAGTGGAGACAGACACCTTCTTAGGTAAAGGTGCAGATCCTGGACCTGGACCTGGATGATCAGCCATAATATTAAAACCACCTGCTCTGATTGTCGACGCATGGACTCCACAAGACCTCAAGAAGGTGTTCTTTTGTATTGGGCACCAAGCTGTTAGTAGCAGATCCTTTAAGTCCTGTAAGTTGCAAGATAGGGCCTCCATAGATCAGACTTGTTTGTCCAGCATATCCCACAAATGCTCAATCTGACTGAGAGCTGGGGAATTTGGAGGTCAAGTCAACACCTTGAACTCTTGAACCTTTGTCATGTTCCTCAAACCATTCCTGAACAATTTTTGCAGTGTAGCAGGGCGCATTATCCTGCTGAAAGAGCCAGGGGGGTGTAAACTTTTGAAAAGGACTATCGGTTGTTTTATTGTTATTATTTTGTCTTCTGGGAAACCTGTAAATATCTAATGTAGCTTCTGAAGGACAGTACTAAATGAAAAAGAAAGATCTTTAAACAAAATAATAACAATTTACACCAATCATCCTGTTCAAAAGTTTACATCCACCATCTCTTAACCCCTTCAGACTCTGCGTCCATTGGAATGGACATCACATGTTTTTTTGTTTAAAACAATAAAATCGTAGGCATTTATAATATGAATAATGCCTGGTAATGGATTTGTTGCTGATCAACTAATCACAATGAAGACATGACCCCTAATGTAATCTGAGAGAGCTTCAGGCATCATATTAGACAGGTAAGCCTCGTTAATTTTAAAGTTCATCTTTCAGAGTTGTACAACACAGGGTTTTTTTTTTTTTTTAATTTAATGTCCATCGCAATGGACATCAGGTCTTGAAAGATATCAGCAGGAACCAGAAGATTGCGAAATTTGTGCAAGCATTTCAGAGCTGAAATACAGAGCTAAAAATTCTAATGTTAATATTATATGATTATTAATGTTTATTAATTATTAATATTATTATATTTTAGAGTGTGGGACACAGTGGCTTAGCGGCCTCGCACAGTTGCCTCGCACCACCGGGGTTGGGGGTTCGCCCTGTATGCATGGAGTTTGCATGCCCTGTCCATGCTTTGGGGGTTTCCTCTGGGTACTCCGGTTTCCTCACCCAGTCCAAAGATATGCATTGTAGGCTGATTGGCATTTCCAAATTGTCCATCGTGTGTGGGTGTGCGCAATTGTGCCCTGTGATGGGTTGGCACCCCGTCCAGGGTGTCCCCCGCCTTGTGGGATAGGCTTCATGTTACCCCACAACCCTGTGTAGGATAAGTGGTACAGAGAGTGGATAGATGGATGGATGGATGGATGGATATTTTAGAGTATAAAGTAACATTCGGTCCATGCTTTTGACCTGGCTATAGTTAACAGTTGGTCTGAGAACAGGCAGGATGCCGAGAGGGCCAAGATCCCAAAAAAAAAAGACATCCTAGATCTCCTCTATTTCAAAATGAACATGGCCCAGTGTCTGGTGAGAGTTCAAAAGCCAGTAATGGCACCAGCAAGTACGCATTATCACAAACGCACACAGACATATACACACACATACTAAGATTCACAAATTGAAAGGACCAAAAAGAATCAAACAAGTTTTTTGAGACTTCATCTTATCATACAACTACAATTTTTCTGCATTCTTATTGCATAATTCATTGTTACAGTATTTATGTTCTTTCCAAACTCTTTAAGACTAGTTCACATACTGTATATGTTTAAACTCTAGTTCACAAGTATGGTCAAAATATGAGGATTCCACCCAAAGGTTTCTTGATTTATTATTATTTCTTGAAATTATGCTTATTCAGTTGTGGCTTCCATTGTAGTGGACATGAAAAAAATCGAATAAAAACATGAGTTGGCACAAATCTTTTTTTAGACTCATTTCTACATTGGAGAAGAGTAAATATCAAGTGGGTAAAAAAAATTTTGCTCAGTGGAAAAAAAATCAGGTCTGAAGGGGGATGTATCATGTTGCCTTCTTGAGCATCAGTGAATGTTTGCACCTTTTGTAATAGTTGTGTTCGAGTACCTCAACTGTCCTCAGTGTGAAAAGATGGATCGCAACATAGCTGCTGTTGGAAAGGTGTCAAATATGCAGTAGATGCTGAAAAAACAAATAATGTGCAGGACCTGGAGGATTTTTCTGAAGAACAGGACAAACAAAGGACTCATGAACAACTATCACAAAACATAAAAACAGTCGTTGATCATCCGGCTCTAGATCGCAGCGCCGTGGGACTTGTGTCATTTGAAAGCTATTGAAGAGCTCTTTTTAATGGTGCTATCTATCATTTTCATTGTGATCTGGAGCTATCGGGCCATCAGTAACTTCACAAGTGCAGATGATTCCTATTTTGGTACTGTCACAGGCTCTCCACCAAAAAAGTCATCATGTGACCAGTGTGCTCTCTCTCTATATATATATATTTTTTGTTATTCTTATTCTTTGCATTTTTTCTGATAGATTGCAATACCACTTTATGGTGCATACCACCACCTACCATCCCTGGCCTCCATAGACAAACACCTCTATACCACTATACCGTATACTTCATTAGCATGAAAATACTTGCTTTGTTGAGCTGACAGCTTTTTGTTTTTCTTTAGCACCAGTGAATGACTTGAAACAGTGATTTTTCCTTTTATAATATATCTTAACATTATACTCCTTTATTACAGAAACTGATAACTTTTAATTAACTGATCATTTTTTAATCTATTATTTTATATCTAATATACCTCTGTAGTTTTGATGCCCCAGTTTTACAGATACTGGATTTATATTTTATAAGAACAAAAATGCTGAAATTATTGCAACGACACATTTCGCCCCAAAATGGTTAGCTGCCTACTGATACAGGAGGCCTGTCCGTGTAAAATTGTGACATAATATGTCACAATGCAAACTACTAAATACAAATATATAACTCTTAAGTGTCTTCTTGAAAGGCTAATTCACCTAGGGACCTGATACAGCCTTAAGAACGACAACATCACTAGCATATGGGTACTGCTAATAATAGCACACTCAATTTATTATATGTTTATAACAAATATGTCTATAATAAACAATCTGTCATACTGTCCTTGAAATCTGAGACAATGGAAACCATAACACCTCCTCCCTCCCTTAACAAGAAGACCAGTTGTGACAACTGTACACAATCATCTCAACTGAAGAAAGTCTTTCAGCTGAAGTGGTAGATTGCATATCATCTGCCTGAAGACAAGGCCCCGAAACAAACTGTGACTACCTCTTGCTATTTTGGTATTCAGCACAACAAAACTATGAATTACAGGACAATTGTAATGTACACTGAAATAGGTTGCTTTGTGACCTGTGTGATTGGATGGATGTTGGTTTGTTCCACCATGCCAATGGAATACTGGACATTCTCAGAGGTCGCATCTACAGTCCTCACTACGAATTACTTCCATTCCAACTTGTGGAAAGACTGTACCACTGATTCAACTGGGATGATTGACTGCAAGGAGTTTCCAACATTGCTTGCTTTGCAACGTAAGTCTGCTTATTCAGCTGTTATGTATTTAGCGGTTTATCAAATTGTCTTTACACATTCAAAATGGTAACGCACTAAAGTAATTATAGCAAGTAATGAATTACAAATAAACCAGAAATCCTCAGTGCTTAAAATAATTCACTGTCAAGTACCCCAAAACTAAACTGTGTGTAACTGAAAATGGGGCAGTAGTTATACAATATGTACAGTAAGTATATATGAATTTTAATACAAAACCTTACTATTATTGCACATACACTATATAGCCAAAGGTTTGTGGACACCTAACCATTACACCCACATATGCTAGTTGAACATCCCGGTCCAGATTTAGTCCCCCTTTGCCGTTAAAATAACCTAGACTCTTCTGGGAAGCCGTATAATGTATATTTTAGATATAAAGGAAGTATGTGTAGATTTATAGATTTCTGCCAAATTGGGTAAATGGACTTGCTAATAAAACATGATTGCCGGGCCATTTCAATTGGTGTGCGATGCCCAGTGTGATATTTTGTTTGTTGTGGGTCCTGGGCTCAGGGTTTGTGTGGGGTGGGAGCAACTTAACTATACGATTGAACATGACCAGAAGCAAATGACAGCATAGTATAAATAAAGGACTGCACACCATTCAGTAGCTGCCCATATTTAGCTATGAAAGGGGTGTAAATGGTGTGCTCATGGCAAATTAAAAGACATGCACAGAGTAAGTACTTGTGACAACAGCATTGTGACACACATTTTCACCTTCAGTGTAAGCCTTTAGGTGTTCTCCCTGAAAAACTGGGATAGTGATAGGGATAGGGATCAGCATGCATCCTCATCCTTGAAATGAAATCTGTATGTGCAACATTTTCAGGCTCACACCAAGCCTATACCCGGACTGGCAAATCCACTAGAAGGTGGTTCAGTTCATTTGGAACACATATAATTTTCATCGAGGAACTCAATCTGACAACCAGACAACCACCATGCCCAGTGTGGTTCATGGGTGGGGAAAGACAGAGGCTTTGGGCCAGGATGGTGCACAGAATGGGCATTGGTTCACAACTGGGCAAGTAGATGGCTGTATGGCTTATGACACTGCAGCACATTTAACAGACTATGCAACAAGTGTTGCTTATAGCTCCATTCTGGCCACAAGGGAAAAGATTTTTTTGTAGAGAGTACCTAAACTTGTCAAAACCGTCCCTCACACAAAGCAGGGGTACCACAGTGGGGGCAGGATTTGGTACTAAGCACCTGGTTCCAAATTCTTTAATGTAATCTTAAAAGCATGCACTGTGTAGAATAAACCAAAAATCCACATGAAATCCATTATATGAAATTGCAGGTCCAAAGAATCCTTCAACAAAGTTTCATTTTCATGTGTACTTTACTGTAATTTAATTGTGTACTTGTACTTTCTACTGTCAAACAGCTTATATCCATTTGTGTCGAGCTCTAGTTATCATCTCTATATTACTGGGAATATTTGGAGCCATTCTAGCCTTGGTTGGAATGAAGTGCACTAAACTTGGTGGCTCAGAAATTGCGAATGCAAGAGTTACCTTTGCTGCAGGGATGAATTATCTCACATCAGGTAAATTTTGCTGTAGTTTCAGTAATAACTGTAGTGAAACCCTGATGTTTAGTTCTCTGTGCTGATAGCAAGACTATTCTCTCTCTTCTTTAGGTCTTTGTTCTATTTTCGCTTACAGCATCTATGGACATAAGGTTGTTTCGGAGTTTCTTGATCCCAACTATCAGTCACAAAAGTAAGCAGCCTTGGCTATTCTATGTGTTTCGAATGTTAACAAAAATGGACTAAGAGGCAACAATGCAATAAAATGTGCAGTTCATACAAGTGAAAGCATCTTGAATATAGTCACAATGATGTAGTGTTTCCTATTATAAGATTACAGTAAACCAAATATAAGGTTAATAAACATATTTCTAGACATTTTTCCTATATGTGGCAGATAATTTTAGCTTTTCAGTTTTCAATTTTCTTCTTTTTTTTCTAGATATACTGTAAATGCTTAAAAGTAGTATAATTATCGGTCAATAGAACAAGAATATATCAAGTTTGAAATGAGCAAAAATCTTTAGAAATAGGTTTAATAATCTTATATTTGGTTTGTTGTAATCTTATAACAGGAAATACTAGATACACTTGACTGTATTCAAGATGGCTTCATTTGTTAAAATGTTTTTTGCATTGAGGTCTGTTTGTTAAAAATGTGTTTATGTAATGTTTAATTTGAGGCAATATTATTATTATTACTATTATTATTATTATTATTACTATTATTATTATTATTATTATTATTATGGAAACCCTTTTTTGGTTAGTATTTTTCTTCTTCTTCTTCTTCTTCTTCTTCTTCTTCTTCTTCGCCACTAGAATGGATCATACAGACCACTACTCAGTCAAAGGAGGTATACCCAATGAGAGTGATGATGGTGCTATAGCACAGGGTTTTATAATTTGACCTGTATCTCTTCAACTGGGGAAGAATTAGAGAATTTGTGGCATTCGACACTTGCTGTCTGCAGTCAATCAACCAAAGGAGTACATAAAGACCCTGGCATTTAAGTTGATGACTTGATTTCAAAAATTATGTCAACATTTATGTGGGGATTTCAGTAGCGTCTTGATTTTGATATCTTGATTATACAAGCTGTGTTTTTATATCTTTTCTCTCAAATGTAATACAGGCAAAGCATAATTACAAAAATAAAAATAAAAAAGACTAATATGGGGATATATGAATGAGATGATGACAGGTATTCAACAACAAAAAAAAAAAAAATTTTATAGAAGTCTAGAATATTGCTGCATGAATAATCCTAGTTGGAATTATCATATTAATCACTGCAAATCTGATTTCATTTTCACTTTCTCATTATTCAGCAGCTTATAAAATAGCACTTGATCCAACACATATTATTATTTTGCATGTTATTTTTTTATAGTGTGAGCCAATAGTTTAACCATGAGATACTAAATCTTATACAATTAACAATTTAATTTATCTCATAAAAAACCACTCTCCCTATTCTTGAGTGTTTCTTCAAGAGGAGAAAAACTCTGTCATTATATGGAGGGTACATTGATATTCTCTAGATAATGTAGCTTAAAAGAAAAATAATTAGAGAGGAAAAAAACTAGCACCCTGGTATAACGATCACACATGCACCTTAAAACAGATGTTTCGAAAATGAAATGGTATCAAAATAAATCGGTAATATTTCAAACAGCATAGAAGGAGAGCCTCTTGAACTATAGAAAATCTCTTAGTGCTGCTAGATCAATGTATCTCTCCACCCTAATAGAAGATAACAAATATCATCTCATTCCTTATTTAATACTGAAGCAAAATTAACTAGGAATAAGACCACCACAGAAACATGCACACCTTCAATATGTAGCAGTAACGACTTCATGAATTTTTTTCAATGACAAAATTGAAAATATCTGGTAAAAAATCAGACTATAAATTTAAAACCAGACAATTCTATAACTAACTATCTAACTGTAGATAATAATATAACCATATCAGATCAGCGATTAGCATGTTTTATTCCCCTACAAGAGAATGAAATAATTTCACTAATTTCCTAATCAAAATCACCAGCTTGTGTATTAGATCCCTTACCTACATGTTTCTTCCACTGTTAAGCTGATGACACACAGTTGTATGTTTCAGCAAAGCCAGATGAGAGATACCAGCTTAATAAAGTTGAGGAATGTGTAAAGGACATTAGACACTGGATATTAACTTCCTTTTACTTAATTCTGACAAGACAGAAGTACTTGTACTTGGACCACATGCAGCTAGAAGTAAGCTTTCTCATTACATAGTAACTCTGGATGGCTTTTCTGTTTCATCATCTGCAGCAGTAAAAGACCTCGGTGTGATTATTGACTCTAGTCTTTCATTTGAAGCTCATGTAGATATAATACTAGGATAGCCTTCTTTCATCTCAGAAATATTGATAAGAAATATAATGTCACTACACGATGCAGAAAAACTAGTTCTGCTTTTGTTGCCTCTAGGTTGGATTATTGTAATGCCTTACTGTCTGGATGTTCCAGTAGATGCTTAAACAAGCTCCAGTTAGTCCAGAATGCAGCAGCGAGAGTCCTTACTAGAGCCAGAAGATATGACCACATCACCCCTATCTTATCCATACCCCTATCTGCATTGGCTCCCAATAAAATTTTGTACTGATTATAAAATATTACTACTGACCTATAAAGCACTGAATGGTCTTTTATGATCCGCCATGCCTACTTCGATCAAAAGGTGCAGGTGATTTGTTGGTACCTTGAATAGGCTACAGCAATGGGCAGAGCTTTCTCTTACAAAGCCCCACAGTTATGGAACAGTCTTCCACTTAGTGTTCAGGACTCAGACTCAGTGTTTAAGTCTAGGCTGAAAACATATTTATTTAGTCAAGCCTTTGTGAATAGTTTTTTCTTAGGTAAAGAAGCAGATCTAGAGGGTTCACAGGCATATAGTGTTGTGGTGAATTGGGAAGGTTGGATGCTGTTGCTCACCCCCCATTTCTGATGGTGGAGTGGCTGGCTGCTTTATGTCCCAGGGCGTCCTTATGTCTGTGTTACCTTCTGGCTCTCCCTTTTAGTTATGCTGTCATAGCTAGCCTTGCTGGAGTCCCTGCTTGCACTCTGCACACAGTGTACATTGTCCTTAACCATTACATAGCAACTACCATACCTAACAATCTCTCTCCTTCTCTCTCTCTCTCTCTCTCTCTTTCTCTCCATCAAGTTACACATGCTACTCCTTAGATACCAGTCATCCTGACCTGTTCTGCTCTCCGGACCTGCCTGAACCATCCTGATGCCCTACTTCTGCTTGGAGTTCTCATCACTTGAAAAATCACTCACTGCTGCTGAGGATGTCCTAAAGATGGCTTAGTACTACAATTGCTATGATAGCTTTTAGGACTGCAGTTGCGGTGGTACAGTGACGCAGTGGGTAGCATTGCCGTCTGACAGCTCCAGCGTTGCAGGGTCAATTTAATTAAACTATATTTACATAGTGCTTTTAACAATGGACATTATCACAAAGCAGCTTTACAGAAATCTGGATATAGATTTAGATTTAGATGCCTAATGAGCAAGCCAAGGGTGACGGTGGGAAGGGAAACTCTGTGAGAAGACATGAGGAAGAAACATTTAGAGAAACCAGACTCAAAAGGGACCCCATGTTCTTCTGGGTGACACTGGATAGTGTGATTATGAGTCATTACTCTTCTACAACTTGATGTTATAAAGTCAAACATTACTAAGTGTGTTGAAAGGATCCTCAGTACAAGCATCAGATTCATTCTTTTTCTTTCATTGGAGTTTTTAGCTTTAAGCCTGAATGTGTTTTTAGCAAGTGCAAACTTCTGAGTGAGACTGTCCACAGCCTTCTTTGGGATATTGGTGTATCATCCAAAGCAGCTTTAGGCTATCTTCTACAATCTTTACATGTGGGGTCATCCTCAGCAGCAGAGAGTGATTCTAAGGTAAAAGAGGCCCCAAACAGAAGTAGTGGGTGGCAGGTTTGGGAGGCTGAATAGAATCGGGATAACCTGCATCTCATCAGGCATCATGAGTAACATGTAGACGTGTAGATCAACAAAGAGGAATAGAGAGAGAGACAGACAGACAGACAGAGTAAGAGAGAAGAGAAAAATAGCGAGAAGGGGAAAGAGTGAGAACTAAGATAAATTGCACCTAGTGCATGTGAATGAGGGTGTGAATGTGTGTCTGCATTGTGCCCTGCAATTGACTGGCATCTCATCCAGGGGATATCCCCGCTTCATGACCAGTGTTTCTGGGATTTACCTAACCCTGTCCAGAATGGTAACTGAAAGTAAAATTGTTAGATTTTTACATTTAATTGGAGGCATATTTAATCTTTTTTTTTTATTTTTAGTTATTTTCTTCTTTTGGCCAAAAAGTGATGTTTTTAATCAAAGAGGAGCATGTGCAGCTGTCTACAAACCAAGGAGGTCATGTACCCTGCTCTGATACGCTAACCACTAGGCTATTCATGGGCCAAGCAAACTGTGAGCAGAGTGTGCTAAAGCCCCGGCACACACTGTCTTGAAGCCAGATGGAGAGCAGTCTCCGTACTGGCCAAATAAATAGCCTGAACAAAACAGTTGTGAAAGCAAGAGAGCTGCTTTCCCTCATCACTACTCTAATTATAGCAACTATTCGTCGCTGAACCATGATGCTTAGAGATCTTTGAAATAAATATATCTATATAGACGTTAGAGAACCCTAACCCTAACGCTTCTATAAGCCTATACTCAGAAATAAAGCTTTTGCTTCTCAACCAAATTAACACGCAGAGAAAAACTGCTCTGCTACTCGGCATAGACTGACAAAACCCAGAGGTTTAAGTAGCGATGTGCACTTAGAAAAGTCCTCTTGGAGGTCCCAATAATCCTCCAGCACCCCCGAAAAGTCTGTAACAACAGGGGGGGAATTGCCCATGCTCCTGAGGCAACTCTGTGGGCATACGGAACCCCAGACAGAGCCAGTAGTCCAGTCAATCCGGGGGTTATGTTCCCGCAACCAGGGGAAGCCCAACACGAAGCGTAGGTCAGGAACCCTAGTGATGTATAGTGGCAGGCGTTCTGTGTGATGCCCTATACATAGGGTGACCGGTACTGTCTGGAAGGTTACGGGGCTGGAGGTTAGTGGTTGCCCATCCAGTGCCAAAATGGGCAGGGGATGTGAGAGGGCCTCCAGGGGTAACCCCAGGCTGCAGGCTAAGGCCTCATCTATGAAATTCCCCGCAGCCCCCGGATCAATAAACGGCTGGAGGCTAGCCTGTTTACCCTCTCCCCAAAGAAGGGTGGCCAACAGGAAGAGGCCAGAAGGGTGAGGGACTGAATCTTGCCTTTTAGTGGCTTGATGATGGCCCAACTGCCCATAGCCCTGGAACGGGGGTGACTTACGGAGATCAACCCCCCTCCGGTGGCGCCCAACTGCATGGGCACCACCACATTTGCATTGCTCTCTCTATGGGCTCTGGGTCCCCACTGGGATCAAGGGGAACCCATCTGCAGTCACATGCACGCTGAAATGCCCTAGTCAACCGACGTTCCAACTGTCGCTCTTGCAAATGATTGTCCAGGTGGATGGCAAGACGGTACAGAGCCTCTGAATCCCTGGAAGGATCACAATCGGCCAGCTTGTCTTTTGTCTTTATGTATATCGCCTGGAGAGCTAGGTCATTCCAGCCCGAGCTGGCTACTACGGTTCGAAACTCGAAGGTATAGTCTGCTACGGTGCGGCAGAGCATGGCTTAGACGTGAGCTTGACTGATGCTGCCGGTAGCGGGGTGTGAATTGCTGCCACCAAGCCCCGGCACACACTGTCTTGCAGCGAGAGGGAGAGCAATCTCCATACTGGCCAAATAAATAGCCAGAACAAAACAGTCATGAAAGCAAGGGAGCCGCCTTCCCTTGTCGTGACAGCGTGGACTATTCCTCGCTAAACGGCGATGCTTAGAGAGCTTTGAAATATATATATATATATATATATAGACATTAGAGAACCCTAACACTGGTCCTGAAACTAAATAGAAACTTCTCTAAGCCTATACTCAGAAATAGAGCTTCTCAACCAAATTACCTTGCAGAGAAAAAACACTCTGTTACTCGGCACAGACGTTATGTCTGCAAGCCGACTGACAAAACCCAGGGGTTTAAGTAGCAGTGTGCACAGGTGCCACACATCTCCGCTGATTGGGGTTGAGGCACTATAAAGGACCATGCAGGTGGCCGCAGATTTGCCTGAGAAGGCACCCGTGATGTTACAATGATAACTTGTAGCACCATATTCTGATGTTAAAATGCAGAGTTACTACACAAAATGAGTAAACGTTGGCAGTGTATCCCCACTGGGTTGACCAGAGGCAGTGGCAGGGAAAATCCCCCATCCTACCCCCATCCCCAAATACCCCATGCAATTCACACCCAGGTAACATCCTAACCTAAAGTTTTATATTTTGTCTGTTTGAGCTTAACTTATTGTTCTCAAAGCTACTTTAAATATTCCTCTACATAATTCATTTTCTCAGTTTTAATTTATTTTCTATCTTTAAAGGTTTGAACTTGGAACAGCACTCTATATTGGGTGGAGCGGGTCAGTTCTTCTCATAATTGGGGGACTGGTTTACAGCATCTTTGGAGGAAAGGAGGGCTGTCATTCAAGGTATAACTTCTTTCAATTTATACAAAAATTGTTTGCGACCTTAGGATACCAAGGTTCTGGGCCTACATACAATATCACAACTGAATTATTACCTCTCTGAGACTCTCAAAGCTCTCAAAATAATACAGAGAGCAAAGTAGAAATTCCACCTTATACCCTAAAATTCCCTTGCAAAATCAAATATTATAGACATTTTCCATAATTTATATTTACTTACATCTTCTCATTTGAAAGATGCTTTTCTCCAAAGTACGTTATGACTGAGAGAGGATACAATCCAAGCAGTTGAAATTTTAGAAACTTAACCATTGAGCCTCCTTAACACTGGCAACTAACTGACTATAAACTTCCATTAGAAATCGATCAGCCTTAGATCTATAAAATCACATCATACCTAAGAGCTTATGTTCACCTGTACACTTGTCTGTTGCGTAATACTAATGTACAATTATATAAATAAGATAACATTAACAGTAATAAATTATAGTGTGCTCTGTATAGAGTGTTATACTGTATATAGTGGTTTATTATTAGCCTATTTGCCATAAGGTTACTTGGATTCAGTAGTTCATTATTAATATAATGGCATTATTAGATTATCCCATTGTCTGTTTTCCTGCCTTCTTTTTTTTTTTAAAAATACCAATATTTTAATATCAAACCTAAGGAACTAACTGAAATGTTAGACAACTTGTAACATTTTTATTACATTTTGGGTCAGCACTAAGTCCATTATATAATATCCTGTTCATAATTTAATTGTATTTTGTGCCTTTACAGCATATAAAGATAAACATGTTGTTATTATGTAAGTATGAAGTTTATACATACATTCTTTTATTATTTCAGCTCAACCACTAAAGAGAGTCTGACATATTCAGCATATCGCGCACCCTCTTCTCAAGTAACAGCGCCAAGCAAACGAGCAACCAAACGTCCATCTTCACTTCGTCCTCAGATTGAAAGCAAGAGGTCTGGGCGCACTAGCAGGGCTAAAGGCTATAAGAAGGATGAATATGTTTAGCTTATTCCTGTGTTATTAACATTCTAGTAATAAATGGGGACAAAATTGTCAAATACAGTATATTAAGAGTTTTTTCTGTCCTAAGCATAAGAAAAAAATGACCGGCTATCTTGGTAAGTAGTCATGAAACTGATTTTCTGAAGGCGAAAACTGTGGTGCTGCACCAGATGCTGCATTAGTGATTAAAAGCATGCACTTCTATTAGAGTTGCCAGATCATATCTCATAATTTAAGATATGTTGTAATCCAACTGCCCTGAAAGCGAATTACCTAGCAGTTGCTAACAGATATAATTTAGCTAATATGTATTTTGGCCAGAACATTTTAAACAGTAATTGTAATGGAAATACCTTTTGTCTTATCAATTCCTCTATAGGTGTACATGTTTTACACTGATGTTAGCTTTATTGGTGTGGGCTGAAGAAGTCCACAGACATGGAATGGATTAAAATATCAATAACAATGATATCACATAGGCAAATGTCATGAATCCAGCAGTAGTGGAAGAGCAGGAAGCTGTTTTACAAGGGCAATTATGTTTTTGTTATTTTAGCCAATTTGGGGGGAACAATTGTTGATTTCTACTCAGCTGCTTCATAGAAACTGTGTCTTGTTTTGCGAGTTAAAATGACCGGTCTGCAAATTGGTCTGCAATTACAATTAGGATAATGCAGATATTATAACATAATACAGTATATACTGTATAATAAACATGGCTTATAATATAATATAATATAATATAATATAATATAATATAATATAATATAATATAATATAATATAATATAATATAATAATATAACATGTAATGGCTTTATAGTGGGGAAAAATATGAGTTCACAAAATACAGTACATTTGACTTATCAGATGTGAGACATAAGCCTATTTGTCCCATTTCTGTTCTATGCAAAATATCTAAATTCTACTAAACGGAAGGTTGCTTTATTGAAATAGGCTCAGGATTTAGTTCATTTGTGGTTCTGTTTATACCAAGTGATTACTTTTTTTTTACACTAAAGGGTCATATTACTGATTACTGATTTGGAGTCAGATTGCTTAGGATCACTGCAAAAAATTATATCTTAGCGACTGAAGATATCATGAAGAAAAGAAAGGTTATTTAATATTTCTTATTATGATATTATAACTTATGATTTATTATATAACAAATATAACACCAATCAGCCTCTTTCTATACATTTTTAATAACCTCAACCTTAAAATGGTCTGACATCACCAAACTGTTACGTTCTTTTGTGATGCTTTTCCAGGTTTGTACTGCAGCTTTTTCAGTTGGGGATTTGTGGGGGTTTCTCCCCTTAGTCTCTTCATCAGGTGGTGAAATACATGTTCACTTGGGTTAAGGTCTGGTGATTGTCTTGGCAGTCTAAAACCTTCCACTTTTTTCCCCCTTTGTTGTGTTGGCAGTGTGTTTTGGGTCATTGTCTTGCTGCATGATGAAGTTCCTCCCAATTAGATTGAATTCATTTCTCTGTAAATTGGCAGAGAGAATGTTTCTGTTGACTTCTGCAAGTCCCAGCCATGATGCTACTTCTACCGTGCTTGACCGTCATGAGCAGATAAATCTTTGGTAAAGATTAATATTGGTTCCAGAACTTTTGTATTTCTTTGCATAATGAGTAAAAAAAAATTAGTAAAAAATATATAGACACAGGCTTTATAATCTTAAATTTGCTTTTAAAAACTAATGAAGAGAAATTTAGTTCAATTTGCTTACATTCAAGATATTTTTAGTTTCTAAGATATAATTTTTGCAGTGTTCAAACATTATTACAGTGATGCTTGTTCTTTGTGTGAATATGCAAAAACTGATGCCGGTGTCTGGCATATTTTGGTGATGTTCCTGCTTAAAGACACTTGGAGCAGGTTCTGGGTGCTGGGCTCAAGCCCTTTAATTGTGGAGATGGGGAAAACCATGACATAAATTGTCATTTCATACTTTTTTTAAACATTTGATTTTATTAAAATATCTGCAATAAATGTATAAATGCCTGAGAAATAATTTTGTATTATACATTTTGTATATAAAATATATAGTTGGGATGTAACCTAATATTAATGCATTCAGATTGAACACATAATGAGTCTTGGACAAATACGAATACGAACACGAACAATAGGGGGGCTATTCTTTTTTTGTTTAATAGAAAGCTTGCTTCAGACTAGGTGTGTGCATCAGGATCCTGCAGGACAAAAAAAATATATTGCATGAACACAATGTTTCTTCTTTTATATGATGCTTTAAAGGCAAGCTCAGTTAAGCTCATGGGGAGGGTTGCCAGGTATTGGCAAAGTTCCCACCTCAACTATAGCACAAAAACACCACAAAATACAGCTAGTTTAAACATGCCTATTTGTGTTATACAGCACTGTCACAGAGGGCTCTCTAGCAAGATTTCCCTGTTTGAGTACTGGGGAAATCCCCTCCTGATTACATATCTTGAAAGCAGATATGAAATTTGAAAAACTACAATGATTATGGAGGACATTTTTGTGGGAGGGGAATGGGGAGAGAATGGGGGCTGTGCTCACTAGATAACAATATCTTCAGGGAAACCAGATAGCTGCGTTGCCTACTGCTAATAAGCAACGCCACAAAGGCATGGTTGGCAGGTTGCCTTGTCCACTGGAAAAAAACTCCCAGATACCCCCACCATAAACTTGGAGGGGGACCCTCAACTCTGGGAGCTAGGTCATGCTTTCCCACCCCTCTGCGATCTCTCAGGCTGCTAGGACTGGCGGGACCCTCTCATTGGACTCATGGAGCAAGCATAGCAGGCCCTTCACTTGGTCTGCCTGGCACTGTGTATACTTCCTGTCATTTTCGTGCTGTAATGTGAAATTCCTTTTCATCTTCAGCTTACTAGCAGACACCTGAAGCTTTTGCACTAAAATCGACTGGTATTTCTAGTTATTCGTGATTACCCTTTACCTTAATAAAAGCCCCAGTTCTGGCTGAAGAAAACCAGCCCTAAAGCATGATGCTGCCACCACCATGCTGCACCGTGGGTATGGTGATCTTTTGGTGATGTGCTTTTTTTTTTGCCCCAAACATACCTTTTGGAATAATGAAAATATTATACCTTTTGGAATTGGTCTCATCAGAAGAAAACACATTTTGCCACATGGTTTGGGGTGATTTAGTTGAGCTTGGATGTTTTTTGTGAGAAAGGGCAGAAAAGCATCTCAGAATGCACAACATGTCAATCCTTGAGGCACATGGGCTACAACAGCAGAAGGCCATGTCAGGTTCCACTTCTGTGAAAGCTGAGGTTGCAGTGGGCACAGGCTCACCAAAACAGGACAGTCAAAGACTGGAAAAATGTAGCCTAATGAATCTGATGTATCTCGATTTCTGCTGAGTCACACAGATGTTAGGCTCAGAATTTGGCACCAGAGGCATGAATCCATGGACCCAACCTCCCTTATGACAACAGTCCAGGCTGTTGGAGGTGGTGTAATGAAGTGGGGAGTGATTTCTTGGCACACTTTGGGCCCGTTAATACCAATCAATCATTGCTTGAATACCACAGTCTATTTGAGTATTGTTGCTGACCATGTACCTCCTTTCATGGCCACAATTTACCATCTTCTAATGGCTACTTCCAGCATGATAATGTTGTCTCAAACTGGTTTCATGAATATGACAATGAGTTCAATGTTCTTCAGTGGCCTTCAGTGGATACAGGGTTTATATATATATATATATATATATATATATATATAGTAAAACCCCTGTATCTGCTGTTTCAGTTATTAAATAAAAATTAAATAGAAAATTCCATAAATTCTGTAAACATTCATAATTTAAATTGCGTATATTCCATGCTGTATAGGATACTCAGCCTTTATACACTGATTGGCCATAACATTAAAACCACTTAGAGGTGAATTGAATAGTGTTGATTATCTCGTTCAATGGCACCCGTGAAGGGGTGGGATATATCAGCAAGAGAACAGCCAGTTCTCAAAGTTGATGTGTTGAAAGCAGGAAAACTGGGCAAGTGTAAGGATCTGAGCGACTCTGACAAGGGCAAAACTGTGATGGCTAGACGACTGGGTCAGAGCATCTCCAAAACAACAGGTCTTATGGGGTGTTCTCTGTATGCAGTGGTTAGTACCTACCAAAAGTGTTCCAAGGAAGGACAACCGATGAACCGGCAACAAGGTCAATGGGCGACCACGGCTCACTGATGCGCGTAGGGAGTGAAGGCTAGTCCGTCTGGTCAGATCCCACAGAAGAGCTACTATAGCACAAATTGCTAAAGAAGTTAATGAAGTTAGCTGTGAGATATTCCAAAGTCAGAAATATTAATTGTGAAAGCATACAACTGGTCAAAGGTGGATTTAAAATTAACACAGGTTTACCCTGTTTAATATATTTAGTTTGAGCTTTCAGAAATTAAATACTAGTCCTAATTAGATTGCCAAAAAGGGGGTGAATACTTTTCAATTATTAAATTTTTAGACTTTTTTTTTAAAATAATTCCGTAGATACCTAAATACTTTATATAATTTCATTTCTTTTGAGATTTATTTCAAAATGAGCAGAAAAAAATCCCATTCTAATATACTTAATATAATTGAATACTAAATATACAAAATATTGTACATTTACTTTCTTTGTTTTAAATATTTCAAAATTCTAAACCCTTCTGTTTATTTCCAATCCTAAATGCAAAAAAACCCCTCAGATTTTCAATGTGGTCTCAGACCTTTGGACCCCACTGTAGTTCAAGAGCATCAGTTAATGTTCACATCAAACAGAATGCATGGCTGGAACATGGCTGTTGGTGCCAGACAAGCTAGTTTGAGGTTTGTTGATCTCCTGGGATTTTCACAAACAGTTTATAAAGTTTATACAGAATGGAGCAAAAAAAAAAACCCACAAAACTTGGCAGACCAGGCAATGTTTTTCCAATCTTCAAACTATGCAGTTTCTGTGAACCTCTGCCCATTGTAGCCTCAGATTCCTGTTCTGAGTGGAAGTGTAGTTATATTTTGAGTTACCATAGCCTTCCTCTCACCTCGAAACCAGAACCAATGAAAAGAGCTTTTATAACAGTCAAATACTAAGAATCTGTCTCTTCGGTTTTAAGATTCAAATGCAACTGACATTTAGGTTGTTAATACAGGGAGAGAGTTTGATAAAAAAACAAAAGAAAGAAAATTTACAGTGAAATAATAAAATGGGTACCAGAAGAAAAAAAAAAACTCTGAGTGTACTCTTTTGTTTGTTTTTTTCCTACCCCCATTTTTTTTTCCCCCTGATGTCCTTAGAGAAGAGAATATTTACTTTTATGGCATTTAGCAGACACCCTTATCCAGACCAACTTACATTTATCTCATTTATACAACTGAGCAGTTGAGGTTTAAGGGCCTCGCTCAAGGGCCTAACAGTAGCAGCTTGAACTCATGACTTTCCGATCAGTAGTCCACCATCTTAACCACTGAGCTACCACTGCCCTGGAGGATGAACAGAAAATGAATGATCAACAGTTGAAAATGCAGCGGTCAAAGAGATGAGTGTGGCCTGATGAAGCGGCAGTGCAGAAGATGTCCTCCAGTATCCAAGTCCTTAAGTAAAGCTAGTCTTGTAGCCTGTACAACATGCACAGAGCAATCAATAAGTCTTCAATTTATAACGACTGTGCATATACTACATTATGAATTAGGAAACTGTATGCACACAAAAAATACACAATCAAACACCCATGTCTGGTCCATATCACAATAACTGCCACCATTAATACCACACCAACACTCCGTGTAGCGCACTTCTTCTCTTTTGCAATACAGAGCGTAAGCATAACTATTGCCTTCACATTACAACAAAATGAAATAAAACGCATCTCTTACTACCCTGACTGCTTTTTTTTTCTCATTGACTCCTCTTTTTTATTATTATTTCTCAGATCTGCTCTCACACTCTTTCTCCTCGAGCATGCAAGAGTGAGAGAGAGCTCCATTCTGGTTCAGGTATATGCTCACCCCTAGAGGTCAATTAGGAAAATAACACAGGTTACATGACGTTTTGTTTGGTTTTCACACCATCCTGTGATTCACACATTTCCAATATAAATATTATAATGATATAATACAAATCCAAAAAATGCCTACCTTTTGCTGGTGAAATTCCACTGCTATTCCTGTCCCAAGGCAGCAATTCTGTTTTGAATATCTGTAACCTTAAAGGCAGTGTAGTTTGATGACATTTATTATAAAGATTTATTGGAGACATTGTAATCTGGAAATATCTAATTTAAAGAAACATAATTTAACAATTTTTTTATATCAAAGTCTCACCGCACTTTGAGCACTCTGGACTCTGGCCACTGCTATTGCTATTTCGTCCTCTAGTCGAGAGAGCTCACAGCTTGCAGTACTGACCTCATAGAAACTCAACCTCCTTTGGGTGACAGTGGGTCTCTCAATATCAACAGCAGACTTTAAAATGAAAACAGTGTGTAAAATTAAGTTTCATATCAAAGGGCTTTGCTAAAACAGACATTTTCTAACATTCAAGTAGAATATGGTCTATATGGTCTATCAGAAGAAAACAAGAAGTACTCAATGCCGAAGTTGTCGATGGGGATGCCTCCGCCTGCGCCTCCAACAAGTTAAGTTCTTCTTTTTACTAATTTCTATACCTCATATTTAAAATATGCTTCAGAAAGGTTGGAATCTATTGAAAATACAATTCCAAAGTCTAGTCAGTACATCTGTTACAATAATAATTTCATATAACTCCTACAAACATTTAACCACTTGTTCTTGAGATACCGTGTTAATGAGAATCTTGGAAGGATGGACAGACAGATGAACAGACGTAGACAGCCATAAAAAGGCCTTGAATTCCTGAAACATGTACGTAACATCTCTGGAGGACAAACAGGAAGGAAGCTATTGAAGCAAACCTATTTCAGTCATTTGGCCTTGTTGTGACCTTGAACCTGTTTGGATCAATTCCAAAATTCAATCAGTTGAATTTTGGTTACAATGATATTTCCATATAATTATTGGTCCAGTGAGAATCTCAGACGCTCGTACGGGCGCACAGACAGACAACTCCAAAAACATAATGCCCCCACCACCTAGTGAAAATGATTACTGCAAAAAACATTTAAATATTAATTTTTTTCTTACATGTTGCCTACGGTGTTATGCAAGAGACATTAATTATGCAAGTTATGCAGGCACATGCGACATTTTCAAACCATATTGCATGCTCTATCTTTGAAATACAGCAAGGAAAGGAAAGAATGCAGGAAACATGTCTTCATTTTACAGTGCCTTTATCACAGATAAGAACCCGTGTTAATACCAAAAAATCATTTTAAAGGGTTTTAAGCAAAAAAAAAAAAAGAAGCCTTTTTTCACATAACTAGAGGTAACTGGTAAGCATTTCATTCAAAAGATAAAGTGTTAGCAGGCTAATCACTATGAATCATGTATTTGACTCACAAATTATTTGACTAATAAATGCCATTTCCTAAGAAATTTTATATACAATTACATTCTTACAATGGAAAACTACTTAAAATTATATGAAACCGAACAGGAATTATGTGGAAATTATTTTACATTTCTAAATATGACTGACACTTTCCAGGAAATTGAGTCTACACAACACATTCATAACAGCTTACAAATGTTACCTACGGGTGTATTTTAAATATTATGATAATGTGGCATAATTATAACATTATACATATTAATTGTGCAAGGTTCAGGTCAATACAATTCGCTATCAGTTTGTAGATATACAGTCAGGTCCATAAATATTGGGACATCGACACAATTCTAACATTTTTGGCTCTATACACCACCACAAT
>CM075007.1:1449909-1460600 GCA_037576675.1 Pangasius sanitwongsei
CCTTTCCTCTTCTCTCTCTGTCTACGCACTCTCCTCCCTCCTCTACTTCTTCAACCAACAGTAGCCCAATTTCCACCGGCGCCCTGTAGGTCACCGGCGCCGATGGTGGTCGTAACCCGGACCTCGACCGATCCGGTATGAAATTCAGAGTACTGACGATTCGCATGATTAAATTTGTCAATGTTTTACGCCGGATGCCCTTCCTGACACAACCCTCACTATTTATCCGGGCTTGGGACCGGCACAGAAGTCACTGCACTGTGATCCCCATGGCTAGATTATAAATTGACCTAATTTTAAGTACTTTTTATTAACAGAACACACATAGGTACAAAAAAACCCTCCATGCAATCATTTTTGCTAATTGGCCCGAATGCCCTATTCTGAATTCCTACAACTGTTGGAGACTTCAGTATTCATTCTGATAATTGACAGGTTCCATTGAGAGCAGCGTTTTTGTCTATTTTTGATTCACTAGGGTTTGATCAGAAAATGTACCCACTTATCTGTTCCATTTTAGCAGATATTACTTATTTTTCATTGACGCAAACTTTTAGAATGATTATTTATGAATTTATCTAAGTATTTATGAATAAAAAAATTGACTGCACTAGTTTGACTCAATTTCATAGAACTGCATATGTGTTTAGTAGCCACATAAACAGCTTTTAATGACTACAGTACAGTACAATGTGTACAGTCATCACTGTCTTGAGGGACATTTCTCTTAAAAAACCTGATGAATAAGAGGAGAAAAAAAGAAAAAAGGAAAACTAAGAAATTGGGAAAAAATCAAACATATGGCAACACCAAAACAGTCTTCTGATATAAACATACTAGAAGAACAATCTATGCTCATTTCTAGAAGACGTGAGCTGCAGGCTACAATCTTGCCTAAACTCCTGTTAACCAACTACCACTCTTCTAAAGTGAGGCCTTACTGCCCTAATAATACAAAAAAAGTAAATGAACATCCAAAATAATTGTGTATGAATGAAATAATTGGAAGCAATACCATTCAAACAAGTGAGACTGTGGCTGAAAAGCCAAAGATACAATCAAACATGCTCAAGCCCAGTCATGTGCATTGAGCTGAATGAACAAGCAGCACAAACACAACAGTACAGCTGTCTTGGGATATGGGCTGGGGTTTAAATCTGGCCCTTTAATATATCCAAGCATCAGGATATTTATGAAATCAGTTAAATCAGATTTAGTCTATATACATAGTTCAGGAACATGCAGTATTATCAGTGTCCTGAATGTTTTCGTAGAATGCTTTGGCCTCTGCCATCGACAACAATGTGTAGGCAAGCTGGGTATAACACACTAAAAGCTGTGCTGCCTTTGTAAAGCTCAACTTTGATGTCACTGTAAGAAGCTCGCTTTTTGGCCAAGGCAAAACTGATGTAGGGAAAGAATCTGATTATTTTACCTTGGTATTCTATGGAGCAATGTTGCTGTGACTAGCATAGAGCCTTTTGCTAGCCTGAATAGTGATGAGAACAGACAATGAAAGGTCAGAGGCATTCACCTGGCAAAGGCTTAGAGGCTAATGTCCTGTGTGCTCTAACTCCAGGGGTTAGAGGAAAATTTCTTCACCCATGATTTCATGTAATGGCCAGTAAACAAATTCAGGCCTGTTTCTCGAGACCCTCAGGTAAGCCTACAATTTGCATGTTTTAGTGGCACAAGTGGTTTCCAAGATCCTCTGAATTAGATCTCAGGGTAGCATTTTTAGCTTGCAATGTTGCTAACTTGGTTTCCAATGCAGTAATCTTGTGATCAGATAATGCAATTAAACATAGGTGAGAGTGCAGGAGTGTGTCTCCACAGCCGATTGAATAGTGTCTAAGGAAGCTTGAATAGGAACAGGCAGACTTTCCACTGGTATATTCGAAGAAGTTGTCAGCTCTTGTACTAGGTCTTTGCAGCTCTTTTCAAACTCTGCAAAAAGTGTAACAACCGAAATAGGGCTGTTAGCATCAGGCATCTTTTTTTTTATCTGAGGTAGTTTGTTCAGAACGGGTAATTGGAGAATAACCGTCTAATTTCCACTTTGTTTAGGGGAAATAAATCATGACAAAAAAAGCTGCCTTAGAAGGGTTTGATGCTAAAGAATTGCAGTTTAAAATAGATGTATATAAAAAAAATTAAGAAGAAGTTTTGTGAGCGACCCCTATGTGAAACAGTTTGTGAGCGAGCTTTCACAAGGTTTCTAAACATGTTCAAAACAGATTAATGTTTACATACTATTGTTGCTGAGTTATTGTTGGAAACACACTGAAATAATCTGGTATTAGAGTGTAGCTGAGTAAAGCTGATAAAATTTGGTCAAATATCAGGACATGTCACAAACACCTGAGTTTCCCAATTTACACCTTAGGTATCAGAGGGTTAGCCACAGGTGCAACAGTAGCACATTTGGGGGTTGTTAGAATTAAGGGAATTTCAGAAGTGATTTCATGATGCTAAAACCCAAGTACCACAGACAGAAACACCTCCACATCAGTTAGAGGGGCATGAGCTCCTGGAGGCACAAAGCTTTTCTCCGAAAAAAAACCAACAACTTAGAATTGAGCTGGCCTCAAGTTCTTTGTAGCTGTCACAATCCTGGTCTATTCCAACAACAACATATTCCAAATCACCAGGGCAGCTCAAGGTTAGCCTCATTGAGAGTGACTTACCTATGCTCACAGTATACATCTTTTCATAATACTCGGTACACCTTGACTTTGATCTTCTACATCTGTATACTCTATTGATTTATAATCCTACTGTCTGGGGGATTATTTTTCCCTTTTGAGTAAGACCCCTCTCACAGTTTCTTACTCATTTCTCCTCAGGGAGATCTTCCTTGCCACTGTCACTTCTGGCTTGCTTATTAGAAAATCTGCATTTACATCCACATTTTTATAAAGCTGCTTTTTTGGCAATGTCTATTGGTGAATGCACAATAAAAATTAAAATGGAATTGAGTCATGTGGTCTTACCCTCTGCACAGAAGACAGGCCATTCCTAAAAAAGCTGCCATCAGCTGGTGTCACAGTTTTTCTTTTAAGGGCCGAGGCAAAATAAGGCTCTTTTCTCCCTGGAGGCTTCAAGTCATCTGTCAGTTGATTGGCCTCATCCTCATCAGAAGTAAAGTTCTCATCAGAACTGTTTTCTTTGTCACTGATGCTTTCAGTTAGCTTCCTCAGCCTCTGTTTGAGTTCTAGTTCCTCTAGGTCCATTACAGACAATACGTCCTCTACTGTTTCAGCCTGAGACAGCAGGAAGTAGAAAGTTCCATGAGGGTAAAAAAAACTTGCAAATGACATTACAAAACTGAAGCTACAGAATATCAGTGTTTAGAGGAACATCAATCAAATCATTATTGTGTTATCATGTGCATGATTATGATGTTAAAATAGAAAGAACTAAACGCAGTTACAACGATACACATGCTCTTTAATTGCAAGAGTGTTTTGCAACAAAATGACTGCTATATAGTTAGTAAGCAGTTTATAGGTATATTATATAAATTGTTGATAAATGTTAGGTAACCAGTTATAGAGGCTATATGCACAGGTATGATCCCTACAAGAACGCACATCTGGAGACTTTAAATTGTGGAGTGAATGAGCACGAACAAGCTTATGCCAATAGGGTTGTCTTAATAGGTTTCTCCACTAACTAATTAAACTCTTCAAAGAAAAAACAGCACTGTTTATTACTGTATATCAAATATCTCATATTGATTGCACGCTAGAGTGCAGTTGGTGAAACAGCCATTGTTTTTTTGTGATAAGGGTGCATATTTCAACCAATAATGGCAGTAAATTTCAGATGATTAACAATGTATAATTTTGCTTTAATATCCCTTTGTGCTCAATTGGTTTTGTTTTCAGGTTAACATTACTGTCATCAGCATTCAATAATGCCTTTTCGAATAAAAAGGTCTGTGCTTAGTAAAATGGATTTCACACTTGTCTGTTTGAATGTTAAATGCATGTATGGCCTTGAGTAGATAGTGTAGACTTGAGTAGGTATTGAGTACTTATTGCTTCATGCATGGAATTTCTCTTTTTATTTGCAACATTTTTTCTTGCTGCAAAGTCTTATGCACATTAAGTCTACACTTTTCTAAGTAAAGAGTAATAAGTAATTTAATTACCATATTCACCATCCAGAAGCATAACTGGATTAAGAAAAACTGCCAACCAATAAAGCAGTCTATAGTAAAACTGTAGAATTATAAGACAGCACAGTTGTTTCCCATATACAGTTCCCTCCAAAAGTATATGAAGGGCAAGGCTATACACTGAATACTTGTGGGTTTAAGATCAAAAAAGGAATGAGACGATAGATCAGAATTTGAGCTTTTATTTCCTGATATTTACATCTGGATGTGTTAAACAACTTGGACAATGGCACCTTTGTTTTTGGAGTTTCTCCCTTCAGTCTTCTCTTCAGGAGGTGAAATACTGTTCAATTTGCTTAAGGTCTGGTGATTGACTTGGCCAGTCTAAAATCTTCCCCTTTGTTGTGTTGGCAGTGTGTTTTGGGCCATTGACTTGTTGTATGATGAACGGTCTCCAAATTAGATTGGATGAATTTATCTGTAAAATGGCAGACAGAATGTTTCTGTAGACTGTTAAATTCATTCTGCTGCTACTATCATGAGTTACATCAATAAAGATTAGTGAGCCCGTTCCAATAGCAGCCTTGCAAACACAAATCATGACACTACCTCCACCATGCTTGACCGATGAGCTCATATGTTTTGGATCATGATCTGATCCTTTCTTTCTCTACATTTTGGCCTTTCCATCACCTTAATAGAGGTTAATCTTGTCACTCATCACTCACAAATTCCAATCTGGCCTTCTGATTCTTACTGCTGATGAGTGGTTTGCATCTTGTGGTGTGGCCTCTATATTATTGCTCTCAAAGTCTTCTTCAAACAGTAGATTTTGATACCTTCACCCCTGCCCTGTGGCGGAGGTTGTTGATGTCACTGACTGTTGTTTTTGGGTTTTTCTTCATATATCTCACAATGGTTCTTGTAACTTGTTGTACAAGCGATTCCTCAGGTGGCATTGCAAGACTTGCTAGACATGACCGATGTGTTCATGGAGTGATTTGGAAAATATGAGTATGTCATTTAAGTAAACAAAGATAAAGTGGTTGAGCATGTCACGCAGGATGTCATTGATGAGGGCCTGGAAGACTGCTTGGGCATTTGTCAGGCTGAACGGCATGACCAGATAGGATACTCATAGTGACCTGTTGGAGTTTTTGCATCTCCATCCTTGATGTAGACCAAGTGGTAGGCATTCCTGAGGTCCAAATTTGTGTACACAGTGGCTCCTTGCAGTAGCTCAAAAGTAGTGGATATGAGTGGAAGAGGGTTATGGTTCTTGATAGTCACCTTGTTGAGGCCCCATTATTCTATGCAAGGGCGAAGACCTCCATCTTTTTGTCCCATGAAAAAAGAATCCAGAAGTGGAAGGGCGTATGATTCCAGCGGCCAAAGAGTCTTTGATGTAATCCTCCATGTCTTTGGTCTTGGGGCCAGAGAGAGAAAAGATTCTTCCCCTAGTGTCTGGGAGCAGGTCAAAGCAGGAGTCATAGGAACGTTGAGGAGTGAGGAGCAGTGGTCACTTTCTTCTTGTTGAACACCTTCAGATCATGATACTTGGGAGGGACTTGGGACAAATCGTGAAGTTCTCAGAGACTCAGGATACGAAGGTGAAGGTGCGGGAAAAAGGCATGTGGCATGGCAGGTGGCTCCCACTCAAACACTAACCCAGTGGACCAGTATATGCAAGGGTTATGGAGGCTTAGCCATGGGAAACCTAGGACAGTGGGAAACATAGGAGAATGAATATTGTGGAACTGCAACTTTTCTTGGTGGTGATTGATGGACAGCTGTACAGGAGCAGTGAGGTGGTGAACACTACCACTGCTGAGGAGTCTTCCATTCAGGGCAGTAACAGTTAAGGGCAGCTCAAGGTTGACCAGGGTAATTTGGAGATTCTTGGCAAGAGACAAGTCCACAAAATTCGCCGGAAGCACAAGAGTCGGGCTTTTCCCGATTACTCTGGGCAAGTGGAACTGAAGTAGCCTGGTTTCCGACAGTAATGGCAACATTTCTCTCGCATGTTACAGCTCCGCTTGGTCTGGGAGAGTCAGTTGTCCGGCTGAATTGAGAGGTCAAGCAATGCGTTCAAGTCCCTCTCTGTATTGCTTCTGATCTCAGAGACCATGATGGGTAACTCCTGGTTACACAAGTCCCAAAAAACAAGTAATCAGGCAAAATTCCCAAAAGATACAAAGAGAGCAAAAATAACAAAAGATCCCAAAAAGGCAAAAATCAATAAGATCTCAAAAGTCAGCAAAGATAAAGCACTAGTAACAAAAAGCAAAGGCAGTGGTTTGGTACTCACATGAGGAACACTAGGACTGTGCAAAGAACAAAGAAAATGGAGGGTTTAAATAGCCTAACAAATAAGAGGCAGGTGAAAACAATAAAGAATGTTAACAAGGCAAGTCAAAAGAAAAAAAACACAAAGGCAGAATGTCTTCATCTAGTTTCCAGAGTCTATATTGTCCAAAATCCTAAAGGATTCTGTCATCAACTGCTGTTGTTTTCCTTGGCCAACAAGTTCCATTTCTGGTTGTTAGTACACGAGTGGTTTCTTTCTTTTTCCAGACATTCCAAATAGTTGTTTTGGCTATGCTCAATGCTTGTGCAATGGCTAAGATTGATTTTCCCTCTTTTCTCAGCTTCAAAATGGCTTCATTTTCTCAAACCCAAAGGTCTATAGCACAAACTAAAGAACTGGCCTTGCAGTTCCAATATTTTGAAGGGATTGTATCTTTTCAGAATGTACTCTAATTATTCTGGTTAAGTTTTATTTTTAATGTATTGTAATGGAATGCATCACTTTATACATTTAGGAAGGTGTATTCAGTATTCAGCCATCATATTGTAGTTAATATTAAAATTCCAGTTAAAACACCGCTGAAAAACTTATGCCTTTGTGGTACCACTACTGAATTTTAGCTAATTTATATAGAAAAAAAATTATGTGTAGACATTTAAGGTGACAATATTTTTCTGTTGATTGTTTTCACAATCTACTTAGTTCAATCAATCTGCACCCATCAATATATGCCAATAAAGCATACAATTGTTCTATCAGTTTTGCTATGTGTGAATTCTTTCAACCAATAATCACAATAGTTTATGTTTGTAGGAGGTGGCATTGCACACCTCATGCTGTTGACACTCAAGATGAGGTGCAGCTGAGGACATCTAAACCAAACTTTATCACTGCCTTCTCCAGATGGGTATTCTCATAGAGTACTAATATATACACAACCTAAAATAACACAGAAAGCTCTAGTATGTTCTGAAATACACAGATTTTGGTTCATACAATTCCAGCATCAAGGAATTTCAGAAAAGAGAAAAACACCAAGAATGTTCATATGAAAACAGGTAGTCTTAAGAAAAATAGCAGAATATTACTCAATTTATTTACTTAATAATATTACCTTAATAATTCAGTGTCAGTGAAAATGTAAACATGAATAGTTTAATCATTTAAAAAAGTGAATACCAGTTTGCAGTGCTGTCTTCCAGATCCTTCTGAATGTCTGTCATCTTGGCTGAAGGATGAACCCACTGTATGGAGAAAATTATGTATAGTGCTCCCCAAATGTATTTAGTAAAATTAAAATTGTTGATTTTACACTGCAGCAAGTTTGAAATGATAAACTTATATTATTTAAGACACATGAGACAAACAACAGAATGGCAAGTTCTATTTCTTTGTATAGACATTTGGTTTTTGTGGACTAATTACATTTCAGTGATGTACTATAAAAGTGTAAACAGCATGAACACAGTAATCCATCAAGGCTAAAAAAATTGCATCAATTTTCTCTTATACTTATAGTTTTTGTTTTGCCAAGCCTAGAATTTTTATTATTTATTTCATCAGTATGATGAGTGTAAAGTTACAAACAAGTAGTTGTTTGTGTTTTTAATGGGTTTTACATTGGTAGTGATGTGTTAATGGAAACAACGACCTGTGGTTAATGTGGTACTGCTGCTTTAAAAATCTCGCTCTTTGGGGGGATATTTGCGTGCTTCCTTGTCAATCTACTAGCTATTATCTGAGAGAAGATATGTAACCGTGCATGCTTTGTTCAAAAAGGTTGTTTGTAAATAAAATACACAAGTATTTTTTATAAGTATATCACCGTAGTGACATTATTGAAATGTGTATTCTTTTTGTGTATCACTCATAAACAGAATCTTATTGAGCGACATGACTAGACATGAGCATTTTTTTTTCAGCTAGCAACATAGGTTACATACTTTTACATTGTGACTCATTAATCTTCAGTGGATATAAAAGTTTACACACCCTGTTAAAATGGCAAGTTTTTGTGATGTAAAAAAATTAAACCAAGATAAATCATGTCAAAACCTTTTCTGCCTTTATTGTGAAATTGCAACCTATAAATTAAAATGAAAAATAATAATCATTTTAGTGGAAAAAAGGTATGATAATCTGGTTGTATAAGTGTGCACACCCCTAAACTAATACTTAGTTGAAGCACCTTTAGATTTTATCACAGCATTCAATCTTTTTGGGCAAGAATCAGTTTGGCACATCTTGACTTAGCAATATTTTGCCATTTTTCCTTCCAAAATCATTCTAACTCTGTCAGATTGGCTGGGCATTTCCGGTGCATGGCCCTCTTCAGGTCACCCCACAGATTTTTGATTGGATTTAGATCTGGACTCTGACTGGGCTATTCCAAAACCTTGATCCTGTTTTGGCAAAGCCATTCCTTTGTTGAGTTGGAAGTGTGCTTTGGGTCATTGTCATGTGAAAGGTGAAATTCCTCTTTATCTTAAGTGTTTTAGAAGAAGCTTTAAGGTTTTGTGCCAAAATTGACTGCTGTTTGGAGCTATTCATTATTCCCTCTACCCTGATTAAAGCCCCAGTTCCAGGTGAAGAACAGCAGCCCCAAAACATGATGCTGCCCCCACCATGCTTCACCATGGGGATGTGCTGTCTTTTGGTGATGTGCTGTTTTTTTTTTTTGTGGCAAACCTATCTTTGGTCTCTTTAGACCATAACACATTTTTTTTTGGTAGAAAAGGCTTCTCTCTTGCCACCCTACCCCATAGCCCAGACATATGAGATTGTCACATGTAGGGAGCAACCACTACTTGCCAGAAATTGCTGCAATTATTTTAGTGTTGCTGTAGGCCTCTTGGCAGCCTCCCTCACCAGATTTCTCCTAGTCTTCTCATCAATTTTAGAGACATGTCCTGTTCTGTAATGTCACTTTTATGCTATATTTTCTCTACTTGTTGATTATTGTCTTTAGAGTGTTCCATGGTATATCCATTTTCTGCAATCCATCTCCTGATTGATATTTTTCAATTTGGGTTGGAATTTGGAAATCCCAACAGCAAGGCTGACACCAGAATTGAAGTTTATACCCCCGCATGGGTCTGCGGGGTAGGGGATGTCCATTTGAGGTCTACCCATGGTTAAGTTGAATAGTGATGAGATGACTGTCAAAAGTCAGTGTGATACTTGTCTGTTTTAGGGCTTGTATGAGGCTGATGGAACTTATGTGGGCATCTCACTAATAAGCCAAATTATGGCCAGTCAAGGGTGCCATCTGACCAATCCATTCGGTCACACTGACTTGTGATTGACACTTGTGCTCCTCCTTACAAATCTCCTTTTGGCCATATGATAAACAAGTGGCTCTACTACAGCTTTAGTGGTGACTGTGCCAACAGTTAGGCATCATCTGTAAACCAAGTTAATCTGACTTGTATTCCATTCTAGGTTTCTCAATGCCAAGAGGTGTCTCATTGCCTTTCTAGGTGTCTCACTTGCCATTCTAGGCTTCTTTCCCAGAGAAGTCAATGGCTGCAGACTGATGTAATTGGTTCCATGTGAGCAGCTGTATTTAAATGTGACTGTGTGTGCCCTGCATGAGGCTGTGTCAGAAGAACCCACCCAGATGACAGCAATTTGGAGTTTTGGCCACATAGGCCTGAACATAGCACTTCACACAGCTATGAGTGACAGTCTGTGAGAGACAATGTCCACTATACGGCCAGGCCAAGCTATTTGTGAGCATGCACTTTGATTTCAGGTGCAGTGCAGTAGAGCATTATCCACCTAGTTACAACATTGAGGCACAGAATGCTTGGAGCCTCTCAGTAGCTTGGTAAGTGCTAAATGTGGATCGCTTACAGATAATAAAGTTGAAGTTATGTCATGGCTTGGCTATCAGTTCCCAGTCAGCTGGGACATGTCCTACATCAGCTATTGACATAGCATGCCTTGGGAGACTATGGTTAACAACAGTGGGCTCATACTCTGCTGGGTAATAATCTACTGTGCTAGTAGAATAGCTTAGCAGGCTTAATTGATGAGGAAAGGTTAAAGAGTAGCTCCTGCTATATTGAGCACTCCACCAGTAGGCTTGAGCTCTCTCTGCATGCGGCTTCTGCTTTGACATTGTTTTTAGCTGAGCCATCTCTGATACTAGTTAGGATTGTTGAATATTAGATCTCTTGCATCTAAAGCGCTATTAGTTAATGAACTAATCACTGATCAGGAGTACGACGTGTTATGTTTAACAGAAACTTGGGTTAA
>CM075007.1:1466350-1498113 GCA_037576675.1 Pangasius sanitwongsei
CCATTGTGGTGGTGTATAGAGCCAAAAATGTTAGAATTGTGTCGATGTCCCAATATTTATGGACCTGACTGTACATCACTGACAGGTGGTTAAGCCTGTCCTGGTCCGTTGTGTTTCTTAACCAAGTATGCAGTCGACACAAGGCACTAAAGGAGCCTTCACAGCTGCAGCTACTAGCTGGAATTGTAAGTGCTATTTGAAATACTGAATTCAGCATGGAGAATAGGGTGGTCAAAAATATTGATTTTTCAATACATATCGATTCTTAATATTTGAAACACAGTATTGATACACAGATCAACGCACCTAAAGGACAGACACGTGGACCCATCTACTTAGGCTACAGTAATGAATGTCACTCTCATTCACCTCTGTAGAGAATGTGTGCATATATAAGAATAGTAATTATTTCCATTTCATTTTTTTACTTGAAAATACATATTTTATACTGCTTTTGTTTTTACTTGCACTTTAGTGCCTTTTGAATGTATGACAATCTCTTGAACTTTTGAACAAGTGCACTACCTCAAGAAGGTTTCATTAATGTAAAAATATACCTTGTTGTCATGCCTTGTTATATTTATCTTGCAATAAAAATAAAAAAATGTATGCCCTTAATGTTGTGACAGTTTTTCCCTGTGGTATCGATATGATATTTTTTCAAGGTATTGTATCAAAGTTAGAAATTCCAGTATCATGACAACACTAATGGGGAATATATGAGTATTTAACGGCTTGAACACACTGACTATGTCTGGAATTGTTCCTTCCTCCTTCATTCTGTTGAAGAGGTTTTTTGCCACCAGGAGCTCCTCTGACTGCAGCTCTATTTTATAATGTGTGGCAAGAATCTTAAGGGATTCACCATCAAGAAGGGTGTCTGATGCTGGGTGGCGGGCTCGAATGCGCTTCATATGATCTACTCCTACTCTTGAGAAATGAGTGTCAATCTCTTGCACCATTCAGATTTCACCTGTGATGCCTGTGTTGTTGACAGCTACACCAGCTCAGTTGATTGTAGTCCAAGCTGTTTTTGAACATCAGTAAACTTTTGGTGATTAACTAGAGATGCACTGAAAAATGAATAAAGGCTCAAAAACAAAAAAGTTGGTGGCCAAAAAAGTTGGTTCTGGTATTGCCCTTGCATGTACGGCCAGCACAAGATTTAATTTGTGCATAGCAGTGAAGGTATACTGCTTGTGGATGACATACTCTGAAACGGGCCTATACACCCCCTACAGCTCCACTCATGACTGATACACCGTCATATGCTTGTGTGACACATTAGATGGTCAGTTTTATGTGACTGCAGTGTTTGCTCTATTGCATCAGTGATGGACTGTGCATCAAAACCAACCAGTTTGTAAAGACCAAGGATATGTTCCTTGACTCTACTCTTACTCAGGTGTAACAGAGTGCCTGTGCCGTGCCTCTTCTGCCATCAGAGCATAAACGTTTGAAATTCTCATTTCTGACTGTGTGAGAAGGTTCATGTACTCAAGAAAGTTGGCTCTTTTCATCATGCCAACAAAATGCCATTCCCTGCTTCCCTAGAAATGACGTCACAGCAACACCAAGGTGGAGGTATTCAAGTCTCTCAGGTATTTCTCCTACACTGGCACTATGCTGCTGTTCTGCAATATCTCCATGTGTTCGAGTTGGTTTGTAGCTCTTTCAGCATGTCATGGAAGCTACTTTGTTTGTGCTCTCTGAATGATTCTAAAGCCCTTTTCCAGTCGGAGAAACCTGCACTTGTTAATGCGTCTTTGTTATTTCGAATATGATGCTTCCCAGAGAGATGAAAAGCAGAATGCAGAATTTCTGGATACTGAGTAGTCAAGCCATTGAAATGCATCTAACCAGTTCTTAATGATCCATCTCATTTAACAGTTCTTTGTAATGCACAAGCTAAACCCTTATTTGGGACATATATGTACCTACCTCTCAGGTCAGGCTGGGAGCAGGACTGACCTCCATGCACTCTCTTGTACAGTGACATCATCACTTTTGCACTGCCAGATTGCTTAAAACGAGCATATACATTCTCATAGAACCACTCCAATTTACCAATCTTCAAAACTCTGCGATAAAAGACATACACGATTTTTGTTTTAGGGGAAAGAAACATTGACGTAATGAGTTATCTATAGTTCAACAGGCACTTTAGGAAAATACAGTTATTTCTTTACTGGAATAACCACACTACAACATTAAATATGGTATATCACATGCAGCCAGGTCCATAAGTATTTGGACAGTGACACAATTTTCATACTTTTGACTCTGTACACCACCACAATGATCTGAAATTAAGCAAACAAGATGTGATTGAAGTGTAGACTTTCAGCTTTAATTCAAAGGGTTTTACATAGTTGCTCTATTTTCACAGGCACAAAAGTAATTGGACAAACTATCATAAATATTTTGATTTTTTTTAAATACTTGGATGCAAATCCTTTGCAGTCAATGACTGCCTGAAGCCTGGAACCCATGGACATCACCAAATGCTGAGTTTCCTCCCTTGAGATGCTTTGCCAGGCCTTTTTGGGGCAGTTGTGGCCTAATGGTTAGAGCGTCGGACTTGTAACCCGAAGGTGAACCTGAAGATCGTGGGTTTGAGTCTCAGGTCCGGCGGCAGCGCTCTCCTCCACTCTCAATACCACGACTGAGATGCCCTTGAGCAAGGCATCGAACCCCCAACTGCTCCCCGAGCGCTGCAGCAAAAAAAGGCTGCCCACTGCTCCGGGTGTGTGTGTGCGCACTTGGATGGGTTAAATGCAGAGCACAAATTCCAAGTATAGGTCACCATACTTGGCCACAAGTCACGTCACGTCACTTCACTTACTGCAGCCATCTTCAGTTGCTGCTAGTTTGTGGGTCTTTCTGCCTTCAGTCTTGTCTTCAGTAAGTGAAAAGCAGCTCAATTGGATTGAGGTCAGGTGACTGACTCGTCCATTTGCTTTCATGGAACATTTTGGGTCATTATCCATCTGTACTGTGAAGCACTATCCTATCAGTTTTGCAGCATTTAACTGAATCTGAGCAGAAGGTTTAGCACTATACATTTCAGAATTCATCCTGCTACTTCTATCAGCAGTCACATCATCAATAAACACCAGTGACCCTGTTCCATTGGCAACCATACACGCCCATGTCATAACACTGCCTCCACCATGTTTGCCAGATGTGGTATGCTTTGGATACTCTTCTCTTCCCATCACGTACGAGTCTAGTACGAGTTAATCTTGCACCAGAACAGGTCAGTCTTTTTTTTTTAGAGGCTTTATAGCAAAGTCTAATCTGGCTTTCCTGTTCTTGAATGTTACCAGTGGTTTGCATCTTGAGGTAAACCGTCTATATTTACATTCATGAAGGCATCTCTTGATTGTAGACTTTGACAATGATATGCCTACCTCCTAGACAGTGTTCTTGACTTGACTTGGTTTTGGTGTTTCTGAGCTTTCCAGTGCATTCCTTCTTTTTAAGAATGTGCCAAATTGTTGATTTGGCCAGTCCTAAAGTTTCTGCTCTCTCTCTGATAGGTCTGTTTTTTTTTTTCAGCCTAATGATGATCTCTTTCACTTGCATTGACACCTCTTTGGACTGCGTAATGAGAGTTCCCATGAACAGCTACAAAATGCAAATTCAACACTTGGAATCAACTCCAGACCTCTTCTTAATTTGTCATGAAATAAGGAGGAAACAGGCCACATCTGGCCATGAAACTGCTTATCAGTCAGTTGTGCAATTACTTTTGAGCCTGTGAAAATTGAGGGACTCTGTAAAGAAATGGCTGTAATTCCTAAATAATTAATTCAATATTTTTCTTAAACCCCTTGAATTAAAGCTGAAAGTCTACATTCCAATCACATCTTGGTTGCTTCATTTCAAATCCATTGTGGTGGTGTACAGAGGAGAAAACTGTGTCACTGTCCAAATACTTACGGACCTGAGTGTATATGTACATACTACATTTACTCTAGCTTGGTCGTTATTGAAAATAAACCAAATTACATATTGTAAAGCAGTTTTGTCATAAGAATCAACTGGGCTAGAATCAGAAAGCTTGTTCTAGAACTTACTTGGCCATATGGCACGGATCACACAACCAGCCATGCTCTTTTTTGTTGTACCAGCTGCAAGCTTTGCAGATAAATGCTTTGCAGTTCTTGCACTGACATTTACTTTTGAGCAGGAACTTGAATGGCTGCAGGCAGTGTATGCAGAAAGAGTTGCTAAGGTTGGACTGGTAGGTAAGCAAATTTCTCTTTGTGTCTTCTGTCAATATATTTGACTGAAGATCTCTGCAATGTACAGTTGAATTAAACAGAGACAAACTGCATTTTAGTATTTAGTGAATGGTATTTCAGGTTGTGAATCTTGTAAAAAAAAAAAAAGAAAAAAAAAAGGTACATTTGACTAAATAATAGGTTAAGCAAACCATTTTACTTGTTATAAAGAAGTCCAACATAATACATACATTTACAAGTGACCTGGGACCTATAAAATTTTGCACAGATTTCAGAATGAAAGTAAGCATGGCACAGTCATGCACACATGCACTATAATAGAAACACCGGTGAAAGAGTAATAACAGCCTCAGTTCTTCATGGCGTGGATTCCACAAGGTGTTGGAAACATTCCTTTGAGACTTTGTTCAGCTCCTCATTAGGGCTGGGAGGTGTATTGATATTAAGATAAATACTGGTATTACGTAGTGCCACAATATGGATTTTAACATACCATGGATATTGTGATAAGCCCAAAAACAGTGAATCAGGAACAGCCCCGGTATGAGATAACTTAAACATGAACTTGAATTGGGTAAATAATTAGTAAAAACTTAAAAGAACATACAGTTTAAAATGTACTGTTAACTGTTTACGGTGATTGAACAAGCAGATTATTATTATTACATTAATATTCTGTGCTTTATTGCTCTGCTTATATAACAATATAAATTTCTATAATGACAGTCAGATTATTGCGATGGTATGGTTGGGTGAAAATGAGCTCAAGATGAGCTCCAAACTGAGGAAAGGGTATATAATGATCAAGTTATGAACATAAATATGAATAATATATTTTTTAAATTGCAATATTAAAAAAAAATACAAGAAAATATGTTCATAATGGATATGGGCTAAAGTGAATACATGCAATTTGAGTAATATGCAAAAATGAATATGTACTTATGAAAAGCTTCTGTGGGCATTTCCCCCTTTAAATATCAGGGTTCATCACTTCAGAATGGGCTGCACTATTAGACTTGTACATCCAAAAGGGACATCATTCTTACCCAAGTCTGTCCTCTTCTTTTTTCCGTAGGTTAAAATCCCTCTGGATCACCTGCCAGATGTGTCTGGCTTCTTCATCGGTGAGTCTTGAGAGATCCAGCTTTGTCTGCTCGGTAATATTCAACATCATAATTTTCAAGCTCTGGTCAGAGGAATAAAGGCTGTTTAAATAAGGAAATGCATTCATGCTACTGTAATTTATATATACAGTATAAACAGCCTCTTTTTTTTTTTTTGACCAAATCCACACAATGGCGATAGTTTCCATCTTGTATTGTCACTACTTCTACTACTACTCCTATAATAATAATAATTTAAAATGCAACAATACCATTGTTTTCAGACCAAGTACAAGTATGAGTACATGTTTTAGTACTTGAAGATACTGATTCTGATACTGGACGAGTCTCTGCTGAGTTTTGGATTTTTGGCAACTACAGCATTTCATTATCGGTTATGAGGGGGTGAATTTTGTTTTGAGAGATTTTAACTGTTTCATGTTTAATAGTTAATGGAATAAGACTAGTTATTCCATGCCCATTTTCAGCCAAGCCGATCTAAATGTTCCATTTACTAATGCTACATTTGTGGTGCCTTGTAAGTGGTAATTTGCGAGTTGTAATGACATCATTTCCCAGCTTGGCACATTTGATGTGTAAAATTGGAAGAAAAAAATAAAAAAAATATGGACGCCTCCACGAAAGTGTGTCTTTTGTTTGCTCTGTCAAAGCATATAAAGCTCATAAAAAGCTACTTTAATCACACTTTTACAGTTACAGGCCTAACTGCAAACAACAGTGAGTAGTGTTAGCCACAAGCTAGCCATCTAATGCTAGTTTTATGATGCTACATTGATGATTACTGTCTCAAAACAGGTAGTTTTGAGGGGAAGTACAAGTTGCAACCTTGCCTCGAAGGCAGCATAATTACTGAAACTTTTTTGCCAAACTGGCCTGAAGAGGATGCTAACACAGCAGACTGGATGTAAAATGGGCAACAAAATAAGGGAAGAAGCGGGTCACGTTATTCTTGTTTGTTCTCAAGGGCTGCGTCTCAATCAGCTCCCTATTTCAGTAGTCAGGGCACTGATCAGTGAGTCGGCCATTTTAAGGGCTGTCTCATTCGCAAAATCCTTCCAGTGCACTCCCTAAAAAATTCCACAATGCACCACAAAAAACAGGGAGCATCGATGCTCACTATGTTCCCTTACTGAAAATGACATCATATTTTCTGAAGCCTCTCAGCTCGGAAAAAAAAATGGTGGACGAACTCTCAGCCAACTTCAGTTAGCTTCAGTGCCCAAACTCGTGTACACGATATACTGATTCACCACCTAGGGAGCTGATTGAGATGCACCCGAGGTCTCTTCATTACTGCAACTATTTTGACCATAACGATCTGACAGCTGTAATTACAAAACCATTCACCTAAAACCGGGAAGTCTTGTTAAGTTTGCTTAGCATTTGATAACCGGCAGACGTTCAGCATTAAAAATGGGCTTGTTAAAAAAACGTCTACATTTGTGAAGTAATTCCCAATGAGTTTCCTTACTAACAACATTAGAAGATGTTTAGAAGTCATTTAGAAGACACAAATTAATAAACCTATTTCAGTCCTTTGAGACTGAAAGGCTTTCCACTAGATTTTGAAATGTGGCTATTTGTTCTCATTTAGCCACAAAAGCTTTACTAAGGTTGAGTAACGTTATTGGACGAGAAGGCCTGGTGCGCAGTCGGTGTTCCAGTTGATCCCAAAGGCGTTCAGTGGGGTTGAAGTCAGGGCTCTGTGCAGGACACTCGAGTTCTTCCACTCCAACCATCACACACCATGTCTTCATGGAGCTCGCTTTATGCACAGGGGCATCGTCATGCTGGAACAGGTTTGAGCCTCTTAGTTCCAGTGAAGGGAAACTGTAATGCTGCAGCACACATAGACATTCTATACAATTGTGTGCTTCCAATTTTGTGACTGCAGTTTGGGCCTACATAGGAGAGTGATTGACAGGTGTCCACATAATTTTGGCCATATAGTGTATAAAATGTCCTGTATTTTGCATTATAGCTTTAATAGGGAATGACTGGTTAGATGTCCTGTATGTCTACATGGGCTGAACCCCTCTACTACCTTCTTTAATTTGGAAAGCTGGGATGAAGAATTGTTTGCTCTTAAATTAAAATTTGCTTTTACAACAGCCAGGAACTGTATAAATCTTTTGCTTTTAATAAAACAGTGTTTGCAGGATAAAAAAAAAAAGATACCTTGCAAATGTATTTGAGCTGAAGCATAATATACTAGATATAATAGACTATAAATCCAGCATACATCAAATAAAATTTAATATCTGGTCAACAATATTTGACACGTAAAGAGTGGTGTTCCATTTACATCTCTTGAAAAGCTAGCTGTCCTGTATTTTACATTTCACCACAATCGAGGCAGTGTGGACAGTGCCACTCCTGTCCTCTCTGTGTAAATTACATTGTGGAACCAGAATTGCACTGATTCTACGTATACCATGGCATGAAATATGTCGTCTGAGTCATGTGTTTCTATAGCCATACCTATCCTATATAGGCCAATAATGCAAAATATAGACAACCTTATACATAATACATTTTTACAAATTAGTTAAAAGTATTAACATGTTCAGTTACACATGACATCTATTAAGACAAGTGTGTTCTTCAACACAGGACTGAAATAAGTCACTTCCATCCTCATTAGGCCAATAATGAAAAATATAGGAAATCTTATAGATAATCTATTTGCACATTTTTCTAATGTTGTCAGTAATGATAATCATTGTCTGGGAATTAATTCACAAAAAATAGGGGAAACGTTATTTAGCTCTGTTTATGGTTCCCCAGTCTAAACAGTGATCATTAAAAGTGCACACTTGTATGAGAGGCTGTTACAGACAAATTTCAAACTTGTGCATGAAAGAGATAAAGTTTGGAATTTGTCTGTGCGTATCAAGACAATTTTTATGTACACAAGTATGAGTAATAATAATAATAATAATAATAATAATAATAATAATAATAATCATCATCAGCAGCAGCAGCAACAGCAGCACCACCTTATGCTGGGACACAAGGCTTCAGGACTTTTGTTGAACCTTAATTTAACATAAACTCATACACAGTACAGTGAAAAAAAAGTATTATATTTTGAGCGAAATTCTGATTCAAATAAAAAAAACCATTAGATTTTTATCTACGACAATCAGCTAAGAGCCGATTTAAGACTACAGAGTCTACAGAAACACAGAACCTTTCCTACATTTGATACAGGAAGATGTTTTTGACACACATGACCTGTTATATATTTAAATATATTTGTATATCTAAAGCCATTTACATCTCTAAGAAAAGCAAAAAAATGACACATATACCTTACACTTTGAATTACAGCCTGTGAGGTAATCCCTTAGGAGCTCAACTGGAGAGCTGCAGGCAGAAAGTCATACAGCACTGCTTATCACATGTCTAATTAACAGTGGAGGGAGGAGAATGATGGATTTATTTTCCCCCAGCAGCACAGACAGACAGCCCAGCAGTAAGACACCAAAATACATTTGTGAAATGTACTTTTTGACATCTTTGTTATTTAGTCTATATGGCATTTTTTGCATTACAAAAGTCTTGCACTCAAGGTGCAGGAGTTCATGGACATGTTAGGTTTAGGGTTTTAAAATCCTAAGCACTAGAACTGCAAGATACATACCAGTAATATAGGTGCTTCACGGTAAATTTCATAAAATGATCAGTCTCATTAAATCAGTCTCATAGAATATCCTTTTTTAAGTTTAGAATTTTAATTAGAAATTAAAATAAGTTATCATTTAAATAAGTTATAGTTATGAAAACCTCAGTTTTATTTCAGAATAATAATAATCAATGACTTGGTTTCTGAAGGCTTAGTTCTGAATTCTTTGGCTCCTTGCAATATCAAAGTAATAACCACAAGACAATAAGATGTTCAATAATATAGCATTTATTGAAATAGAAAAGAATAAACACCAATTAACTATAAACTATGAACCTCATTCGAAATAGGAACAGACAAAGAAGAGTTGCGTGGGTGTATTGGGGAAGGGGGCGGGGAGGAATGTGTGTGTGTGTCTGCGCAGGAACAAGGGAGCATGCACATCTGTGTGTGGATGCACGTTCTTCTGCTGCCATGCCTCCTGATATGTGAAACCAGGAGAACAGTAGGGAATAGAAATATGGTGGGGACTTTAAAAGACTTGCACGTGGTAAAAAATCATGGCAAGTGATAGAAACTATAAAAATATTTCCAATGACAAACTAAGTTCCAAAGCGCAGTAACATTAATGGGAAGAACACTACAGAGTTTGGATCTCAACATAAACGGAGATCACTGACTGAGTGACCGTGTTAGTAAGAACAGAGTGAGATCACATGCAAAGATAAGACAGAGATCAAAGAGAGGAGGAGAGATTTGCGAATGTTGATTTTAACAGTTTGCAGCTTCATATTACTCAACACAGTAAAACTTTGAAAGAAATAATAGTGAACACTATCCTTTTCTGCCCCGATGTACTGTCTCACTTGGAGTTGTTTTTAGTTCATTGTAAGCGTGAGAAGAATGCGGCTAAAACCTTTGAGGCATCTGTGGAAATGAGTGTTTCAGTGCTGATGAATGGCGATACAACATATTTTAATTTGTCTTCTCATGCATTTTGCACATTGATCCGTCTGTGGATTCCTGACGAAGTTCATTTGGCTTCATAACTCGCGAAGCTGTTTCGCATATTGTTAAAATTGAAAGTAAACTTGCATGGAAAAAAAGAATTGGTAGCATTGGTTGATTTTATGCCATTAGGAGAGGTGAGCATTTCCCTCATTAAGATCTCAGATGAGAAAAAAGTAGGCCTCCTCTTTTAAGTCAGACCGTGCATGGCGATCTGGAGAGGGAGAGCTTCTCTCGCTTATGGTCCTTCCTGGTTGCCCCAGAGAGCACGAACAAAGGCTGGTGAAGTCCTTTTGCTGGTTTGCGGGGTGGTATTCCCACCCCAAGTACTTTAATAACAGTGCGCCCCCTATCTGTGGAGGCATGGTACCTACACTGCTTTTTAAGCTAAAATGTTCCGTCAGTGTGATTTCAGCCCCTCCTGTTCAGCTGCTTGATTGAAATCATTAACCCTTTCTCACAGTACACTGGGGTTCTATTCCGCCAGGGAAATGGTAATCGACTTATCGCACATTTTCAATCAGTATAAACAAAGGAATTATTTTATCGCTGCAAGTCTGTTATAAGATTAGTCAGGGCACTGTTGGATTTCTGTCTGTAAAGTATTGCGACTCTGTGTTTAGCTGCTGGTGTGCAGGGCGATGGGAAATGGGAGGGAAAGCCCTGAGTGTCTGCTTTCATATGAACCATTAACCACTACTCTGGAGTGTAACATCACAAATAAATTCAGTGCTGGACATGGACAACCCCAAAACAGGTGGAAACTCAATTTTTTGGCCTCTGGTAAAAAAAATCTCACACCACCAGTGCAACACTTGTTTGTGTGTGATACAACAGCATAAAAAGCAGCTACTCTTAGCCATTCTGTACGTACTAGCTATTAGCCCGTAAATTAGGATTACTAGTTTGTTTGTTTTTTCAACAATCACAGGCTCCTTGTCACAGCAGGTAGTGTTGCTGCCACAAAGCTCCAGGGTCCCTGTTTTAATCCAAAGATCAGGTTACTGTCTATGTGGAGTTTCTGTGCAGTGACCAGTGTCAGTTTTTAGAAATTTCAGAGGGGATGAGGAAATATACTAAGATAAACATGCGCTCAAGTATTTTGGGTGGATGTCAGACAGCAGTAGTAGGGGGTGATGGCACCAATTTGTTACTTAAACCATTTTATGGCATGATCTGTCAACAAATCTTCCCAAATGAATAACATTCTCAGAAAATACCTTTATGATATTTAAGCTGAAAATGATTAAAATAAGATGCTAGTAATAAGGAGGAATGCCATTTTATCTTATAAAACCAGGTGTGGAGAAGAACATTATGATGTGGGTCGTCACACTGTTCATACCTACAACACCCGATGCGATAACTCAAAAAAATTAAATAGCTCCTAACCACATGTGCACACATGTCAAGACCTTTAACACAAAGTCACATGCTGACCTCTATGACACTGAATTGGCTACAGAGTGTGATTCCAGAGTATCGATACACAGATACCAGCTGCACTTGCGAAATATTTCGCTATTTGGAAATATTTCGTATTTGAGGCAAATGAACACGCAAAGGCAACAGACATAAGCAAGCCAGAGCAGTGCTAACAAAAGGTGCTAACACCACTAATTTAGCAACGCGCCTGAAGGACCGACACTCAGGCCTATATACTTAGGCTTCAGTAATGAGTGTCACTCTCATTCACCTCTGTAGAGAATATGCATATATAAGATTCGTAATTACTTCCATTTCATTTTTTTAACTCATTTGTTTCTTGAAAATGAATAAGATTGCACTGCCTTTTTTTTTTACTTGCACTTCAGTGCCTTTTGGACTTAAGGACTGTTGACGTGGGGACAGTGGGTACCCCTGTGTCTCTTTGTCAGTTTGTCACTGTTGCTGAAATCGTGTTAGATGCATAAAAAAATGAATGATCACCAGTTATTTTGTTGCTCGCTAGTGTGAATGCCAGGTTACTGGTTGGATTGCCAGCTGAGCCTTAACATTCCTCCATAGCAGCCTATAGCACAGCAACTCTGTGGCTTTCTTCTTAGGCATTACATTCCTGAGAGGTTGCACATGGAATAGCACTCTTAGTGGATAGTCATGGGATTACCAGCCCTATTTTCCAATACATTGGGTATCTTCTTTAGCGCTGAATTTCTGAAAGGTTCATACTTGGTATAACGCACTTAGAGGTGAACCTTGGAATGGTGATCCTTCTGTTTATAATGCCTTGGGGTATTTTTTTCTTTACAGCTATATTTCTGAGAAATTAGCGCTTGGAATAGTGCTCTTGGAAATGGAACTTCAATCATTCTATTCATAATAGTGTTTTATTTTCTTCAGGGGCTGTAAAGTTGCACTCTTAGCAAGATGCACATTTTTGTGGACAGTTTCTGGACTCTCTAGAACCACGGTTCTCAAAATGTGGTCTGGGGACCCCCAGGGGTCTGTGAAGCATAGCTAGGGGTCCACAACTTTGTTTTTTATTTGATTACAGTGGTGGACATTACAATTATCAAAGTTATTGTGTCTATAAATAATGTCACATGGCATCTAATGACAATTTTAATTTTAATTGGTTTTATGGACGGTATGGATGGTTCAGAAAAAAATGTGAAAAAATGGAAGAAAGCCAGAGTAAAAGGCCAATATAGAGCTGAGACTCTCTCTTAAAATGGATGGATGGCCTAATGTTAGATATGGCTCAACTGAAAGCTATGATGCTAAAGCAGAAGCCACATTCAGAAAGAACTCATTAATGACAACTGAAGGTCCAACAGAGGCCTGGAGCTGAATTCATTTCCTGTTCTATATGCCAAAAGTATGTGGACACCTGAGTACTGAATATCCCATTCCAAAACCATGGGCATTAATATTGAATTGTTCCCCCTTTGCTACTATAACAGCCTCCACTAGATTTTGGAACATGGCTGTGGGGATTTGTGCCCATTCGGCCACATAAGCGCAAGAGGTTCGACACTGATGTTAGGCGAGAAGGCCTGGAGCACAACCACAGGGGTGGTACTCAAGCAACAGAAATGACTCAAAAGTTAGGGATTTTTTTTTTGAAATACTGTTGCACAGTGACATCCAACTATACATGTTTGAGACAGAATATACAGAACAACTGCACCAGCAGGAAGAGCAACAGGAGAAAAGCAGAAAGCAATTGTAGGTCTTTCATAATTACACTAAGCCAAATAATTGAAGATAAAAACAAGTAGCCTAAAATAATGTTAGGTAAAGTGCTACATAATTATCCACCTTTGCATTGGCGACCTTACTAGCGATCTTACTAGTGAGGACAAGCATTTTCTGGCAAATATTAACAAGATGTCTTAACTCACTTCGTCTCTTTTCGTAGGGCTGACTTCAGAACTTCAGTAACTCTGCTGTCAAAAATTTTTCCTAGACCTTTTAATTTGAAGTGCTGACTGCACACTCATAAATATCGATAATTCTTTCGTGTTTGGTGTTTGTAAGCAAAAAGAGATGTACACCCAACCTGGTTACAGAAAGATCCAAGTAGCCTAGCAACCTGACGCTACTTGGTTATAATCTGGCTGTAGAGTCTTTCAGGAGTTTTATTTAGGAATCAGTATGACATTAGCTAAAATGCTATCCACATACATTATATGGCCAAAAGTATGTAGACAACCTGATCAGTCACACCCATATGTGTTTGTTGAACATCCCATTCCAGATTTATTCTCCTCTTTTCTGTTATAATAATGCCCACTTTTCTGGGAAGGCTTTCCACTAGATTTTGGAATGTGGATGTGGGGATTTGTGGTCATTCAGCCATAAGAGCATTAGTAAGGTCAGGAACTGATGTTGGGCGAGGAGGCCTGACACGCAGTCAGCGTTCCCATTCATCCCAAAAGTGTTTAATGGGGTTGAGGTCAGGGCTCTGTGCAGGCCACTAGAGTTCTTCCATACCAGCCTTTGCAAACCATGTTTTTATGGATGTTTCTTTGTGCACAGGGGCATTGTCATGCTGTAACAGGTTGGGCCCTTTAGTTCCAATGAGGGGAAATCTTAATGCTACAGCATACAAATACATTCTAGACAATTGTGTGCTTCAAACATTGTGTCAACATTTTGGGAAAGGCCCACATGAGTGTTATAGGCTGGTGTCCGCATACTTTTGGGCATATAGCATATTATTATGGACTACAAAATATTATGATGGATTAAAAGACAGGAAGTGCTAGTTGGTTAAACTGACTTTTTCAGATGTTGTAATTCTAAAAGATCCTTATGGTTTGGTGCCCTGTAAGCAGGTAAATGATCCTAAGCAGTGGCCTGGCCTGCAGTGGCTGGGCATACTGTATATACATATATAAACTCTGATTGTTTATACAAAAGAGAAATTAAAAATTGAAAGGCCAATGAGACTGAATGCGCCAGCCCATGACTCACCATCTGCTATACATTTTTTCTCAATTGGACCAGATTGCAGAAAGTCATCCATGGTCATTAAATGTGTGCTTGATATATTTTTATACTGAGATAATTGAAATATCTAATAATTCTTCAGCCTAAATTTAAAGTGTGAAATTCTTTTTTTTGTGGTTGGTGTGAAGCAGATTATGTACATAAAGCTGTCAGGTATGGTGCTTTAATTTCCTTTGAGAGTGGGGAAAATAGATATGATTTTGTTTTGCAGAGAAACTAAACACCCCACAAGACCTGCCGTTTTGGAGATGCTCTGACCCAGTCTTCTAGCCATCACAATTTGGCAAAAGTGTCAAAGTCGCTCAGATCCTTATGCTTGCCCATTTTTCCTGCTTCCAACACATCAACTACAAGAACTGGCTGGTCACTTGCTGCCTAATATATCCCACTCCATGACAGGTGCCATTGTAATGAGATAATCAATCTTATTCACGTCACCTGTCAGTGGTTATAATGTTATGGCTGATCTGTGTACATGTATTATTCAGCTTAAGTAGTTGGAAATACAGGCAGTTATTAAGCTCAGGAATGGAAGCTTTTTTTAATGAATCTTCAAATTAAGTATGTTTCTAAAGCACTAAAATATAAATTAGTTGTTTTAAGAATTCATTCTTTTTTTTGCCATAGAAGCTGAATGTGAAGCTTATATCTTTGCTAATGTTTAACAGTTATTGAGCAATATTGCAGTAAATTTACAATAATTTAACTATGCATTGAATATAAATTAATTGATGGAAAATGGGAAAAAATATTCTTTTTTTTTTATAATAAAAGTTTTATATAAGTACAATGGTAAATAAAGTGAACCTGTAGCCAGCACGTCTATGCAGATGGATAAATGTAAGCCTTATTCTGTCATGTATTGTGATGGAGAGGATTTTTCAACCTGTAGAGGGAGCACAAGCCATGATTTGACTGGTAAAACATGTTTACTATCATAATATATTTTTTGCTGAAATAATTCATTGCATTAACAGAATATAGCAATCTTTTGAATAAATGTGTTTTCACTTTTTTGTGTTGTCATAAATTACTAAGACACTTCCCTTGAAACCCTGTGTAGTGGTCATGATGGTTTTTCTGGTGTGTAATTTACGTTTACTCCTGCATTTGTTCCATGTAATTTGGCATTTTTGATTCTGGGAGGTCTTGCACCATATCATTTACCCACTGTACGTGACATAGAAAATGAAACATGTTTGGATGTTGGATTGATGATGTTAATTATTTGACCCAGTTATCTTCATTGCCTAAACATCTTTTAGCACATTGATTTTTGTTAACACAAGAATTTTTCCAATAATAATAATAATAATAATAATAATAATAATAATAATAATACAAATTTCAGTGGCAAGAAAAAAATCCAAAAGCAGATGTTTTTCATGTCCTTTATTTGTCCAACTTTGCTTTCACAGTATCAATTTAAAGCACGACTTGATGTGGTTTAAAAATGCACTTGCAGTGCATCTGAAATTTTTATTTTAAAATGTTTAATTAACTGACCAAAAACCATCAAAGCTTGAGACTGAAGAGGTAATGAAGAAACAAAGCTAACATGTTCATTAATAAAGTTCTTATTAAATAGAGAACCTCATGTCATAACAAGGGTGAGGTAGGTAGGCTGTAGTGCAAAAAAACAATAGCAGTACACATGTACGGTTAAAGAGACATTGGGCATTGGATAATATAAATATAGTGCAATTATAGACCAGTGGTAATAAGATGTTATGTCCTTATGTGCAGCAGTCAAACAGTGCATTGTGTAAAAAAAAAACTGTTCAAATGTGCTGGGACTTCCTCATTAGTGTCTTGTGTTGTGAAACCAGGTGAGATCTTTGCTGATGTGGACACCGAAGCAAGGTGTTCACCCTCTCCACCTCTGTCTCACTTACAGTTCTCCGAAAGTATTGGAACGGCAAGGCCAATTCAGTTGTTTTTGCTATACACTGAAGACATTTGGGTTTGAGATCAAAAGATGAATATTAGATGATAGACCATAATTTCATGGCTTTCATTTCCTGATATTTGCATCTAGATGTGTTAAACAACTTAGAACATGGCACCTCTGGTGGCAGACCACCCAATTTTTAGGTGAGCAAAAGTATAGGAACAGATAGTCTTAATTTACTTTAAAGTAACACTTAATATTTGGTTGCTTATCCTTTGCTTGCAAAAACTGCACCAAGCCAGTGACCCACTGACATCTCCAAATGTTGCATTCTTTTTTTGTGATCAATATCTTCAGTTGTGTTGGCATTTAGGAAGAGACTGTTGTTCTGGCATCATGGCACCAGATCAGCTACCTCCCTTCTATACACTGTCTTGTAAGCTGCAGTGATCAGTCCAATGAGTGTAGTATTATCTGCAAATTTGATGATGCTAGTGTTGTTTTGGGAGGCAACACAGTCTTGTAAAGTGTAGAACATAGCAGTTAATAACACAGCCCTATTGTTTTAATCTGTATGCTGGATGTGCAGTTGCTGATTCTGACTGACTGAGGTCTTAATAAATAACATTCTTACATAACTGTCCTTGTTCTCTAGATGTGGGAGGGATGTGTGTATTGCACTGTTGATGGCTTCTTCTGTGGACCTATTTCGTGGTAAGCAGACTTTGATCACTAATTGGTTTTAATGAAAAGGGTGCAGTGTACCGAATAGGTGATCTACTTTGTATAATAGTGTGCAGTTAAACATTATTCCTGTTGCTGAATGTCCTATTATTAGTTTCAAACAGATAACATAGATCTGCTAATATTTCAGATTTGTAATATTACGTTGCTCATTCAACAGCTTCTATTACACTTGAAAAAAGTGACCTGTTGAATTTCTTTGTTAGATGTGAGGAAAATTGATGCATAAGTGTTTCTGATGTATGTGCTTCACTTTTAGAACAAAAGGGCTCTTTAAAAGTTTTTGGATCGTCAAGGTTTTAGTGTTAAGGGTTATACTTGAAACCCTTTCTTGATAGGGAGACATCTAGTCGATGGTTCTACACAAACCCTTTCTCTAAACAAAAGAGTCCCCTCAGAGGGACAATCAAAGAACTCTTTTTAAATTAAATTAAATTTAAATTAAATTAAAGAGTTCTGAATTTCTAATCACATATGACCAAAGTTGCCAGATCTGTGTAACAAAAGAATCCTAAAATGACACGCAGTATTAAAAGGCGCAGTGTCCCCAAATAGACCTTTCACCAAATTGTCTCACTTGTCTCCTAAAATGTTTTAATATAAATTCAGTTTTTTCTATAGCACTTTTAACAATAGGCATTGTCACAAAGCAAATTCACAGAAATCCTGATGTACATTTATATTCATATATCTATAGATCCTTCCTTAAATTAATATGTAGTGCTGTTGTGTGTGCTTAAATCACATTTAGGCTTGTATGCCAGTTTCACACACCCACACATTTTACTGCTAGCGGATCGATATTTCCCTTGTAGCATTGGAACACCTGTGAAATCTGCCCTGTGTGACAGGGTCACTCTCTGGGCCTGCCAGCAAAGAGGCCTTGGAAAGGAGAGTGTAGGCTCTGTCAGCCTTGCAGGAAACCTACATCAGTAGGCCCTTAGCAAGCACCTGAGAACCGCCATCCATCCAATGGTATGGGCCATTTTCCTATATGGTTTAGGTGATGTATGTAAGTTTCAGCAAAATATGTATGTCTTGGCTTCCATCTAGCCATGTTACTCTATAGCCCAGACTTGTGAAGAAGATGGGAGATTGTTCACATGTAATTCAATTCAATTCAATTTTATTTGTATAGCACTTTTAACAATGGACATTGTCAAAAAGCAGCTTTACAGAAATAAATACATTAAGGATATAAATTTTAAATGTATGAATTTATCCCTAATGAGCAAGCCAGGGCTGATGGTGGCAACGAAGTACTCCCTGAGACGACAGGAGGAAGAATCCTTGAGAGGAACCAGACTCAAAAGGGAACCCATCCTCATCTGGGTGACACCAGATAGTGCAATTATAAATCCCTTCTATAACTGTGTACTACATGGTCAAATAGTGCAGTTATGTAACCAGGAAATTCATTACAGTTTTCACATAAAGTCTGTTTTGTTGAATGGATGGAGACTTGAGTGCAAAACTGTTCGTGGCAATTGCAGTCCTAAAGCTATCATAGCAGTTGTAGTCCTAAGCCATCATAGCATGACTGTTCATATGAATTGTGGTCCAAAGCCATCTTCATGGTTTTTAAGTGGTATCATCCTCAATGATCTCGATGATCTTCAGGCTGTCCATGTGGGTCTATCCTCAGCAGCAGCGAGTGATTTCCAATTGATGAGAACTCCAACCAGAAGTAGAGCATCAGGCTGGATCAGGCATTCATTCTGAATACCCCATCCAATTTTGTGAATGCACAGGAAAGTGGTAGTATAGATTTTGCAGTCAACTTTGGTAGCAGGAAACATTACCGTCATGTAATCAATACAGAACATCAACTTTGCATTTCTTGCATTCCAGTTTGTTCCTATGCTTGGTTGTCAGAGCTAAAATGTCACTTAAAACACGTAGTGACGTAGACCTAAATGGTAACAGTTCATTAAGCACTATATGGCTCTTACTTCAACCCCACTTTTGGGATGAGCTGGAACCCTGACGGCACGCCAGCCCTCCTTGCCCAACATCAGGGAATAAATCTGGAATGAGATGTTCAAAAAGCACATATGGGTGTGATGGTCAAGTGTCCATAAACCTTTTGGCAATATAGTGTAGTTTTCCAACTCAGAATTATATCAGTGTCTCCTTTGCACGATTTGTTTTCAGACAAAGGGCTGAGGACACATCCATTAGATGTTTCAGTGTTGCAGTGTATCTGGAGTGTCCTGGTAACACTGGGCATAAGGCAGGAGAATTCACTCTGGATGGTACCCCAGACCATTGCACGTCTCACATTGCATACACACATATATTTTACACAGTCGGTTTTAGTTTAAAAATATGTTAACCTGTGTCTGTCAGTGAATCTGAGATGTGACTCAAGAAGTGGGAAAGTTCTTACATAATAATAATAATAATAATAATAATAATAATAATGCATTCTATTTATACAGCACATTTCTAACACTCACGATCACTGTAAACATTTTGGGAGAAAACGTATGTTTTAAATTGACTCTTAAAATTGGAGAAGAAAATGCAGTCATGATGTACAGTCCTGGAGGATGGTATTGAAGGCCCCCTACTGATATCAGTCTGATCATAGGCACCATCAGTAGACCAGTATTGGTGGACCCGAGTGTCCGAGCAGGGGTATAGGGCCGTAGGAGCTCAGAGAGATAAGGCAGGGCAAGGCCTCACAGTGCTTTTTAAGTGAGATGTAGTTGTATTTGATTCTCTGTGTCATAACTGTTGGAGTAGAGGTGTAATATGTGCTGACCACTTGTTATGTGTAAGGACTCTATCAACTGCTTTTTGAATATGTAGAAGTCTATTTAGGATTTTTCAAGAGAACCCAAAGAAGTTATAATGAAGTTATAAAATCATTAACCTGGATTTCAACATCTTTTAAACTAATTATGGTCAAAGCTGGGCAATGTTGTGGAGCTGATAAAAAGTGATTTTTATAAGTGAACTTATATGGAGTTCAAACAAAAGTGTATTGTCAAAAAATCTACACCTAGATTGTGAACATTTGTAGAAAGTTTAACAGGGACACCATCAATATCAATGTAAAATTCTGGAATTTTTAATAAGAAAGTCTTTAGGGAAGACAAGTAAAATTTCTGTTTGGTCTGAGTTTATTTTAAGAAAGTTGGAGTCATTAAATCATTTAGTCTCATGTCCTTGTGAATGAGTAGAAAACAACATGTGTAAACTTATAATTTGAGTACAACCCTGAATCAATTATAAATAGAGCAATCCTGTTACAATTAGCAAGCACAATTACATTTAAAGAATGGAATGGAAAGCAATTTCCTTGATATTCTTGGTTTTGTGGTAGATAGCAGCTATCAGTTGGGAGGGAAAAGTTAGGCTACAGGCTGCAAAGAACAATTCTTAAAAAAAGAATAAACTAATCCAGTAACAAAGAGAGTTTAGATAATACAATAGATAAGTTTTATTGAGTTTATTTTAGTACATCCAGACATATGAAAAAAAAAACATTCCCAGATTTTTTGAGAAGAACACAAATTAAAAAAAAAAAAAAAAGCCTGAAAATAACAATGCAGTGTGCTAACCATAGGCCAGGGTTTTACCTTCTTGACCAGCCTGTGCACTTTCTTTGCCATTGCTGTTGCCTCTTCAGCACATACATGTACTATTTCTAATTGATCTCATTTCCTTTGAAAAAACTATTAATAACATAAAAAAAATGTCCACACCAATAATCATCAGTGTAGGTTTTTTGCAAAACAAAATATGCTCACTGATGTCACATTGTTCTTTGTAAATCACAAATCATCTGCAATGCTTGTTTCAATTTACTGAACTGCTTGTTTTAATTTATTGATTACCTGGTCAGCAATATAAATTGACATATTATTGATCTGATGAAGGAACTGTTTTGAATGCTCATGGTCTCTGCCAGTGAGCTCTTTGGTAGGAGAATGGGGCTTCTTTGACATAGCCACGAGTAGTAAAATGGCTTATAGATGCTCTAATGCTTTAGCTGACTTGCTTGTGGAGCTCTGAAGTTTGCTTTGACTTGATCTGAATTCAGATCATTTTCATTGGGAAAATGCATCAGACATGGAAGAGTGTTTCATGCTTAGCCAGCTGTATGTAGCCTGGCATCATAGAGCTGTTGGTCATGTTGCATGTTGCTCTACAGGCTTTCCTTAAACACAACTTTCTCAACATTGTATTAAAATTAACTAATATAATTTACAAATGGTTAGAATTTCACATTCTTATTGAATGATTCTTAAAATATAACTCCAAATAGAATTATTGTCATCTGGAAGAAAAGTGTTTTAGAAGAAGTTGAGGGATGGTTTTGGCTGTGACATAACTCTCCTCATACAGCCGAGAATGTATGTTTCTCATTTGTAAGTCTTCCCTATGTTTTTTTTTCCTCTTTGAGTTTGCTTCCTTCTCTTTCCCTCCAGAGAAAGTAGGAGGTGCAGAAGAATTCTATGGCAATTTTCCAAGTTGTATGTGAATGTGTCCTGTCTCAGGGTTGGAGTCTGTGCCACTTCTCTTTTGGAGAACAGAACAGGGTGTCATGCACTGGTGTCTCTCAGTAACTTCTTAGGACCCAGCCTGATTATCACTGCCTTGGAGTTAATAATCCATCAAGCTCACTGATGGGACATAGCAGGAAGATAATATTTTAGAGTCACTTGCAGATTTTGAAAATCCTCTGCAGAATACACCATTTATCCCTCTGGGTAAGTAAAAATGACAGCATATAGCAAATAAGGCATGGTTCACTGGAGCAAGTAAATCAAATTGAAGACATATGAATATTTAAATGAGTGTTTGATAAATTGTGTGCATACAGTATGTGTGCAAGTTCATTTTTCCAAACCTTTTTTTTTAACGTTGTGTGTTGATTTGTATTCATAAAGGCAATACTTGTTCTTCTTATTTCACAATGCATGTAAATGTCTATTTATGAAACTTTTGTTGTGCTTTGTTGTAATAAATTATTGTTCACTGCGAGTCTTAAAACTGCCAAAAAAAAAAAAAAAAAGTGAGCATGAACCCATAAAAGAAAGTCTATTTCTGTGTGCAGCATGAAGCAGTGCAGAGTAGGGTGAGATAAACACTGAAGAGTAAAAGCACACTATGTATTTATTGTCCAGGCCTGAGAATATTTTCTTGCAGCAGTTAGTGCAACATTTTGTGTGCAATAAATAAAAATGGCTTTATATTTGTGCCTGAATTATTATTATTGCAAGACCAAGTTCAGTGTTAAACTAAACCATCTACATCTGGTGTGATTTAGGTGCTAGAAGGTAAAGGAAAATCTTTGGTTTTCTGATGCACTACATAATGCATAGCACTACGTATGCTGGTTAAATAATCCTCTGGGCAGTAAAGAGAGTGCCATGAGATATTTTTTCCATAGCCTTAGCCAGATGATCAAGGAATCCTGGGAAAGTTAAGAGGGAAGCAAAAAAGCCTAGGTAAACAGAAACAGATGTTTGAGTATCTCTCCTCCACTCTATACACACTTTTTTGAAGAAGTATTGAAATTCACGACTACATTTTACGCACACAAGACAATTTATTTACTAGTTGCTTTCTTTACTACTGCTAATCATCAACATGTTTCAGAGATATGAATATCATTCAAATTTCGATTATGGATCTTTATGTTAATGCAGACCTGCCTGGTGTTATAAGACTTTATTCATCCTCAAGGGAAATTTCTTGCCAACAGTTGCTCTATAACAGTGCACAGAAACAGAAGTAGCAGAAATTACTACAAAACAAAAATATATACAAAAATATAAATATATATCTAGAAAAAGATAAGTAAAACAAAATACTATATAAGAATTATAAAGTGTTATTGTTCAAGTCCAAGAAGTGTGAAGTGAGGAGAAAAGTAAGTGACCAAGACCAGAGTGAAACAATTTGGTGACGATGTGAACACTTAGGTTCCAAGTTTATAATAAGTTGACAATATTAACAATTAGGTGCCAGAATTATGCAGACAGTGTTGTGTGAATAATAACCAAGTTACAGTTTATCAGTTTACAAGTTTAACTGTTATAAGTTACAGTTTTCTATGAATGTGGTGAAGAGTGCAGAACAGTGCAAAAGTGTCTGTAATGCTGCAACACCCTTGCCTAACCTCAGTACTCCAGCTCATTGTAACAGAAGGGGGAGGTATTGTAGAGTTTAATAGCGGCTGGGAAGCTTTTTCGGAAGTTTACTTTTGAATATTTTTTCAGGCATTAAACAGACTATATTGAAATTACAAGTAAATAAAGTAAATTGTATTCTAGAACCCAGAGAATGATTAAGTTATGAATTAGACTATTTTGAATTCTAAAAGAAGCTAAAAAAAAAAAAAAGCTTCCTCACTGACAATATAAAAAAATTAAATACTCTTTACTCAGTCACCAACTTTTGGTCAAGATTTTCAAAATTTGGTTTATTTTGGACTTTTGATAGCTCCTTGGTCTTCAGATACATTTACAGCATTTGGCAGACGCCCTTGTCCAGAGCGACTTACAATTATCTCATATGTATAACTGAGCAGTTGAGTGTTAAGGGCATTGCTCAAGGGCCCAGCGGTGGCAGCTTGGCAGTGCTGGGATTTGATCAACCTTCTGATCAGAAGTCCAACGTCTTAACCACTGAGCTACCACTTCCCCTGTTTGTGTAGGTATGTTCTCTAACAAACTCTGAGTTCTTCCAGAAACAGGTATTTTTTTATTGAGATCACATCATGCACAAACACACTGTTTCTGGTTGTATTAGTGTCAAATTGAACACAAATTTGTAAAATTAGAAAAATTTGCAAATACTTATGCATTAATCATTTACATAGATTTTATTTCCTACAATTTAGTAACTCCCAGAATTTCTGGTATCCAAACAAATTTCCACTTGGGGGTGCTATGAGTTCCACCAGTGATATGCCTAATGCATTTTGATGAATGCTGCTCTAAGGAATTAGATTAACAAATAAACAAATATTGACACAACTTTACATCCAAAAAACTTTAGCCAGTTACTGTAGGTTACACTGAAAAACATGATTTAGTCCAATAAATATAACAAAACAAATTTGGGACTTGGGATTTTGATTAAACTTGATTTTTGCTTTAAGGTCTAATGAATTCATGTAAATATGTGGCTAAAACCCAAAGTGCATATTTTGCTTACTTTACTAGGTTAAATTTAATATTATTTTGCAGTTGCCTACAAAACTAGAAAAAAACAAGCAATGTTTACTTGAACCGATTACATACTAATGTCGGGGCATGTTTTTTTTTTATCTTGATTTGCATATGCGTTTCAATACATTTAATTTTGAATGTTATGGATGGGTTTGAAGATTTCTTTACACTATCGAATGGTTTCAATATTTCTTGTTTTTTGTTGGCTTTAAGGCCTAAGACTATTGTATTATGAAATGTTCACTTGATTCGCCCTCTTTATGTTACTCAGTCAGGTGTACATTTTGTGTGTGTGTGTACACGCAAGTAGATTCTACGTAGTACGAACCCGTAGAATCTTGGGTTCTGCCAGTCTGGTCTTTATGAAGGCTGATGTAAATGCAGGTACCCATTGGAGTTCTGCCTCTGGTTGGAACTATGTAAGGTGTTAGTGGCCATTACGTAGTAATGATAGCGTTTAGATAATTTGTACTTTTTAAAGTGCTTAACTCAATTTTGCGTAAAATTTAATTATAAAAAAAAAAATGCTAGTTAAATTTACTTTTATATTTATGAGAATAATCTTTAGTGCCATGTTAATTAAATACATTAAATACTTAAAATATGTTTAGTTAAATTTACTAAGACTTTAAGTGTCAAAAATTTTACCGTGCTTTTTTGAGTAAATCTCACTGCAATTTTTTTAAGTGTATGTATGTAAATGTGGTTCTGTGAACACTGGATATAACCCCCAGCGGTGGTGGTCTATGACCTTATAAAGCAGCAGTGGTGGTCTATAACCTTATAAAACAGAGACCCCTTTATATAAATTCCGCAGACCCCCTCATTACAGTTTTATGGATATAATCCAATTATATAAATATTATTATTTACATGTGTACAATAATATTTGGTAGCAATAGAACATTTTATGTTTGAACTTTCCACGGACTGAACACATTTGTTTCAAGTGACATTATTTATAGGTCTCTATGCTTTTGAATTATTGAAATTTGGATCGAAGGTGCAATAGTCATTTTTTTTTAATTACTTATTGGTACAAATAATCTATAAAATATGTAGAACATGATAACAAAAATAAATATTATTAATTGTATTAAAATTGTGTTATGTGGCTGAGAAAACCTGTTCAGAAAGTGCTTGTTTGTGTTTACATGCGCTTTTTTTATAGACAGTCCCCAATGCTGCTTTACTCCCCATCTCAATCTGTTTGGGAAGTAAAAACATGGCTGAAACTTGGTAATCACCCAGCGCAGCCAGATATGTTTACTGTGAAAAAAAAAATGCTGTGCTTTTTTATTACTTGTGATGGTGATGAAGCTAGATTTGGAATTAGTGTTGTTGCTCCTGAAAAAGTATAAAGTGTAAAAAGCTTTGAATTATTTGTAAAAAGCTTTGAATTGTTTGGATTAAGTAAATACATTTTTATGAGAGTGCCAGTTAAGGCAATGCTTTGGATGAACCACCTTCCTAGAACTGTATGTAATGCTAGCTAACTCCTGTGCTGCTGAAAAACAGGACAGGGAAGGCACTCTTGATCATTCTTATAAATCAGTGTATTTATATTTGTAAAAAAAAGTTTTGATATTGTTATGACATTATAGTTTTCAAGCAGTTTAATGGCCAAGTGGGTAAAAAGCAAGGCTAAAGTGCCAACAACATCACCTGCCACTATAACAAGAATTATAGCATGTAACATGATTAGACTCTGGTATAATTTGCTGTGGATAAGTGAAATGTAATAGTCATAAATCGCCAAATGCAATAAATCAGCACCTGCCAAGATGTTAAGGTAAGATACCTTTATTGTCACTATACAAGTATAATGAGATATCATTTAGAGCAAGCCAGTAGATGCCATCAAAAGAAAGATAGTAGATATAAAATAAAGGATATACATAGAAATGTGTACAAATGCAGGTAGAAATAATAAAAAAAAGCTTAGCTCTTGCTTATCTAAGAGCTCAGTTTCTGAAAGCCTGATATAAACCTGCTGTTCACTGCTTTAAAAACTGGTGAAATTGTTCTTTTAGGTGTGAAAGAGGACTGCAGAAATAAATTGTAATCATGCCCAGTTCCCCTTTAAACCCATTCAAATTAAGTGACCTGCCAAGCTGGCTAATAACAACAGGAATAATAAATATAATAACTTTATACACTTATGTGTTGTGATTTCCATCACTGTAACAAAATAGAAAAAAATCATGGACCCCCGAGTATGCTTCATGAACCACTTTGAGAGCCATAAAATACCATCATCAGTAGCCACCAATGCCTTTGTAACCTTCTTGCCATTTTTCTACCAGTTCTTATAAAATCAAGAGCAATGCATGGCATTTCCCTAGTAGCTACAACATTTCATGAGGATGAAACAGCAATGGAGAAGCACTGGACTTCTAGCCCGTTTATAGGCCGAGGTGATGACTGCCCTTCCAGTGGCCCAAAACTGTACCACTTTGACAGGGAAGCACTCCGTAGGTTTGCAGGTATGAGATACATAACGTTAGACAGGAACCCTGGGCTTGCTCACAGGGTCTCCCCGGAACCATCCAGTCATCAGCACATGCAGAGAGAGCTTATTGCTAAGGCATGCAGTTCTCTCACTCCTTTGTTAAGGTGATCCTCAGGATACTTCCATGCCCTTATTCTCAGCACACCTGAACTTCTGTAACATGGCCATCAATCTTCCCTGCATATGAAGGGGCCAAACCCATGAGTGCAGATAACCTCAATGGGGGTGCCACACCTTGCTGCTTGTCAGTGACAATGCGTCTGCCTGGGGAAAGATTCCCAGTAGTGGAAACCAGGGTCTTGAGCAGTAGTGGAAACCACAGGGTCTTGTTGGCCTCACGTAGGCCACAGTGGTTCAGTTGCCATAAGCTGTGTGGTGTGAGCAGAGTCAGTGAAAGATGTGGGAAGACATAGAATAGGCTCCGAGGGCTTTTGGCTCCATCCATTAGAGAGAACCCTATTCAACAGTGTATTAACTCTCCATTGGCAAAAATGTTTGTCTGTGCATGGCCGACCCTGCTGCACCACCCCATTACTCTCATGTATCGCTCTCATGTACCACCCCATCACTCTCCTAGGCATATTCACTGCCTTGTCAGCCAGGCTGCTGCACCATTTTGCTGACCAGTTAGGTAAAACACTTTCTGTGAGGCTAACCATTGGTGAGCCACTTGCAGTGTGAGGTGAACCATGTTCTGTAAATTTGTGCCCTCAGTGTTGTGAGGATGGAACAGGATGTGTCACAAAAACAGGTAGGAAGAACTTGAGAACAGGTTGATATGCAGAGTAAAGAGTTCCTTAATCACAACAGCCCCTAAAGGGGTTACTGTTGCAGCTGTTGTTAACAGTCCAAGCTTGCCAGCAAGACATGAAGTGAGTAATGAGAATGAGCTGAGTAACTCACAGAGTAAGCAACCAGAGCTATGCAAAGAAACAATGGATGTAGGATGTAGGATGAAGAATTGTTTTTTGCTACACTGAGCACTCTGTCTGAGTGTGAGTCTGAGTCAACACTGTGGCTTTATATACAAAGCTGATGCACATCTCTGGCTTCCATAGAGCTCAGACATTAAAATCCTGCATTAGTATGTGTTACTTTCCTTTTGAAGCTGAGCTTGTCAATATAGTGGGAATTGCCAATTCCACAATTCACTTATAAAAGTGCTATTCTGAGGACAACCCTCCCAGAACTACCATGAAGAAGAAAACACAGCATCCTACCTGGTAGCCTAGCTATGAACTGGATGAAGGAAAAACAGAGAATGAACTCCAAAATTACCAATCTCAGTCGGCATTCCAGTTCATCCCAAAGGTGTTCTGGGCAGGTCACTTGAGTTCTTCTGCTCCAACATTGGCAAACCATGTCTTCAAGGACCTTGCTTTGTACACAGGGGCATTGTCATGCTGGGATAGGTTTGGGCCCCTTAGTTCCAGTGCAGGGAAATCTTAATTTTACAGCATTAAGACAGGGGAGGGCCCACATATAGGAGTGATGGTCATGTGTCCACAAACTTTGGCCATATAGTGTATTAATACCAGCTTCTTTCAAGACAGCAAGGGTTATTCCCATCCTGATGAAACCCACTCTAAATATACCAGACATTAAAAACTACAACTGGTATCACTTCTCCCCTTTCTTTGTAAAATTCTTGAACATGCTGTATTCAGTGAATTGAAGTGACGTGTAGCCAAATATGGTGAGCCATACTCAGAATTTGTGCTCTCCAAGTGCAGTGGGCAGCCTTTTTTGCTACCGCACACGGGGTTCGGTGCCTCGCTCAAGGGTCTCACCTCAGTCATAGTAGTGAGGGTGGAAGAGAGCGCTGGTTCACTCACGCTTCCCACCTACAATCCCCAAGACCCAAACCCACAACCTTCAGGTTCCAAGACCAACTCTCTAACCATTAGGCAAGAACAGCCCCGAAAGAGACCAACACAACAAACAGAGGGGAGCAAACGACTCTGGTGGGACTCGAACCCACAACCTTTGACTAGCTCTAACACTGAGCCTAAGACAGAGAGCCCCAATACCTTTATTCAGTTGTCTCTCTAGCTTACCTAGAAAGATCTCCATGATTCTAACCAGATTGGCTTCAAAGTGGCACACTGCCCTTGTAGCTGTTACTGAGAAGCTTCATGCTGCTAGATCAGCCAAACTGTCATCAGTCTTTTTGAACTTTCAGCAACCTTTGATCCTTTGGGTAGTCTAACAATAGCATGGTGTCTTTGACTCCACTCACATACTTTTTGGAGTTCTAAAGGGCATATATAAAAGAGGAATGATTATGCACATGTACAGCCTCTGCTAAAACCACACCCAGCCTGCCACAACAGTATTTCCCCATGTTAATTACTGAACCACCTCATTGGTTTCAACTCAAAAACTGAGCTGCCCAAGCAGATCATTTGCTACTACACTGTATGAAACTCTCAAGGAATTGTTCAGTGATAGTGATCCGAGAAAATTTAGCTAAGGCAAATGTTTTATTATTTGATCCAGCAGTTCTTTCTATTGTTGTATGACTGTGGAATCTTCACCCTTAAAGAAGCTCATGAGTAGAGTCTTACAAACAAGTTACAAGCACTTCTGTACTCTAACTACACAAAGGGCTGTCATGTTGATGTGGTAATGCCTTATAGAGGCAAACAACAGGGTCAGCTACCCCAGTGTCCTTTATGATCCATTTATAGGAATGACACACATGAATTTGTGAACCGATGTGTTCATTGTCAACAGAAGAGATCGTGCATGTCATCTTGTCCTGCAAATCTATCACCTGCCCATTGGACCCAATCCCTTCCACAATGCTCCAGACCATCTCACAAGACCTCCTCCCCTTCATAACTACTATCATCAATGGCTCCATAACATCTGGTCATGTACCAACTGCATTCAAAAGAGCAAAGGTTATTCCCATTCTGAAGAAACCCACTCTGGCTCCCTCAGACATCAGCAATTACCGAACACTATCACTTCCTTCTTTTCTTTCTAAAATCCTCAAACGTACTGTCTCCGATCAACTATCTGTCTATCTCTCACAGAACACCCTCAAGATCTTAACCAGTCTGGCTTCAAAGTGGCACATTCCAATGAGACTGCCCTTTTGGCTGTCACTGAGAAGCTACATGCTGCTAGATCTGCCAAACTGTCATCAGTCATCATCCTCCTCAACCTTTCAGCAGTTTTTGACAGTCACCCACAGGTCTGTCTTGTCTCTCCTCACGAGTCTTGGAATTTGTGGCACAGCATAGCAATGATTTGCTTCCTACCTGGAAGGACTGTCATATCAGATGACATGGAGGGGATCCACATGTGCTCCAGGCAGACTCTCCACTGGTGTCCTACAAGGCTCAGTACATGGTCCTCTTCTGTTCTCCCTCTGTACTCGATGTCTTGGTGAGGTCATATCCTCACGTGGGTTTTCATACCACTGCTATGCAAATGACACTCAACTCATCCTCTCCTTCCCTCCCTCAAACACTTATATTTCCCCTCAGATTTTACCATGTCTGGCAGACATCTCATAATGGATGGCAGCTCATCAACTGAAACCTAATCCCAGAAAAACTGAACTGCTGTTTATCCCAGGTGATTCATCCCCTGAATCTTGTGATCTCCCTGGACAGCTCTCTGATCTCACTTTCGGTCACTGTACACAACCTTTGGGTAACCATGGACAATCTGCTGTCCTTTTCCTCTCACATAGCTCATCTAACACACTCATGTTGATTTCTCATTTACAACATCAGAAGGATTTGTCCATTTCTAAACACATAGGCCACTTAAGTGCTTGTGCAGTCCCTTGTCATTTCGAGATTGGACTACTGCAACTCGCTCATGGTAGGTCTTCCTCTGAGCACCGAAGCTTCGAAGCACTTATCACACCCCACACTGCACCATGCTCCCTCCGATCCTCTAGCACTGCTTGACTGGTCCCACCATCTCTCAGGGTATAAGGAAGGCATGCATCAAGACTCTTCTCTGTTCTGGCACCTAAGCAGTGGAATGAACTTCCCTTAGATGTCTGAACAGCTGAGTCACTGGCAGTCTTTAAACGATGTCTAAAGACCTAGCTCTTCTGGAAGTACTTAAATCAGCACTTTAAAAAAGTGTGTTTTCTGTTTGCTTTTCTTACTATATTACCTCCCCCAACAGAGTTATTTTTTGATGGAATTCTTAATCCATGGCCTAGTGAACCACTATCAGAATGCATTTGTTGATAGAAACTCCAAAGCACCTCTGTAAGTTGCTCTGGATAAGGGTGTCTGCCAAATGCCATAAATGTAAAATGTAAATGTAATCATTGTGAGACTGCTTGGAAATCATGCAGAAGGGTCTCAGCCGCTAGGCTAATGGATAAACACGATACTATAACAGAAATGAAAGCAGCTGCTTTTCATAGTTTCATTTGTTGTCTCATCTCTCGTTCATTAATAAGTTTTGTTAGTAGACCATGCAATAAATGTTATTCTAAAACGTTGGTAAAACATATGAAACAGTCCGTACATGTACATGAGATAGGTTTCGCCAGACATTTCTGCCTGAAAATGAAGTAGCGGAAGACTGCTCTAATAAATGTGCATGACAGCCTTTCTCCAGTGAAAACGATGTATGAAATCCGATCACAAGTTGTCACTGGACACACGTTCATAATGCCAGGCGTGAATGGCTATGCGTCTCAGCTGCGATTCGATCACTCAGGATGCATGTTACTGCTAGGTGTGAACGGGGCCTTACCTTAACCCTAACCCAGAGACTGCATACCAGTTTCAGTTGCCAGCAAGTTACTACACCAGGCCACTTCATCCCCAGGGGAGAAGAGTTATAAAAAAGATAAAAAGTGTAACTCCAGGAAAACCTGGACAATAGGACAGAAAGTATATTTACATTTACATTTACATTTACGGCATTTGGCAGACGCCCTTATCCAGAGCGACTTACAATAGTGCTTTGAAGTC
>CM075007.1:1506017-1527470 GCA_037576675.1 Pangasius sanitwongsei
TTTCTTCCTCATATCATCTCAGGGAGTTTTTCCTTGCCACTGTCGCCACTGGCTTGCTCATTAGGGATAAATTCACAGTGTTAAATTCAAATAGTTACAATATATTTTTTGTGAATCCATTTGTCTCTGTAAAGCTGCTTTGTGACAATGTCCATTGTTAAAAGCGCTATACAAATAAAATTGATTTGAACTGAATTGAATTTAATTGAGAGAGGAGCTGAGGGAGACATCAGAGAAGAAGGAGAAAAGTAGGGAGGATTTGCCAGATCCTCAGTCAATTGAATTAATTAATTTTTTTGTACAGAAACTGTAGCAGAGATATGCTTCACTATGCACAGCTTGTTGTCTGTGGGGGTGAGATAGAGCAATGGCTGTCTAAATAAAAGCCTATTTCTTTTGTGAATTTTGGGACAGTTTGTATGCTGTAAATATATTTTTATGGGCTCCTGGGTGGCACAGCAGAAAACAGCGGTTTGCCTATTATCTGAAGATCATGATTTCAAATCCCAAAGATGCCACAGCCATCTGTGCTCTCTGGGTGGGAGTGGTGGCATACGTTTTCAACTGTTAATCACAGCAACACTAGCCAATCATACGTGTCTGTGAGCTCATGCATGTGGGAGAGGGCAAATAGCACTTTCTTCCAAGTGTGTTATGCTGCCCTCTGATGCAGAATTTCAAAAAGATGCAGTTGGCTGCCTTCACATGTCTCAGAGGAAGCATATGATAGCCTTCAACCTCCCTGGTTGATAGCTGTTCTATGATGACATCTGGCTGGTGGGTGGGAATTGGCCAAGACTAAATTAGAGAGAAAATTCAATATGTATGTCTGGCCACTTCCCCTTTGTTTTCTCCCTCAGCATCTCTGCAGCTTACACCCCTCCAAAGCCACAGGCAAAAATATTGTCAATTGGCGAAAGTTATAGGGCATGATAGGACAATGTCACGTTTTCACGTGGCAACAATGCAATGCATAATATCACACAGATACAGATCAAGAGTTTTAATTAATGTTCACATCAAAAATCATAATCGGGGAAAATAGGATCTCAGTAACTCTGACCTTGGCACGGTTGTTGGTGCCAGATAGGTTGGTTTGAGTGTTTGAGAAACTGCTGACCTCCTGGGATTTTCACTTACAACAGTCTCCAAAGTTTACACAGAATGGTTTGAAAAACAAAAAACATCTGGTGAATGGCAGTTCTGTATGCCTTGTTGATAAGAGAGGTCAGAGGAGTATGGCCAGATGGGAGGCTATGAAATAGCCACACTGTACAACCGTGGTGATCAGAAAAGCATCTCGGAGCACACAACATGAACCATGAAGTGGATGGGCTACAACAACAGAAGTTGGGTTTAATATTGGGTTCCACTCCAAGTGAAAAGAAGTAAATACAACCTTTGCAGCAAACTGTATTTTTAAATGACATTTTCTGCTGCAAATATTAATGCACTGTTACTTTATTGACTGAAAAATAGAAAAAAGGCCCACTGTCCAAATACTTATGGACCTGACTCTGTCTGTGTGTGTGTGTGTATATATATATATATATATATATATATATATATATATATACATACACAGTACTGTGCAAAAGTCTTAGGAAGATGCAATTAAATGTTTCTACATTAAAAAAAATACTATAAAGAGCAGTAAACAGTAATAAATGAAAAAAAGTCAATATTTGTTGTGACGATCCTTCACTTTAAAAAAAAAAAAAGTTTTATAAGGAAATGAGCTGTAAGTGTTACTGAGCATCTTGCAGAACCAGCCACAGTTCTTCTGGAGACTTTGACTGTCGACTCGCTTCTTTTTTTTGCAGCCAAACCCAGCAGACGTCATTATGTTTTTTTGTCTGAAAAGTGCCTCTTATGTAATCTGCTGCTTTCTTTACTGACATACAAACATTTAATTTTGTGCTGGAAAACTAATTTTTGGATTAGTTACTGTCTGTATCTAATCATATATTTTATTTCTGATTATGGTCTGAATGGCACAACAACATGAATAATTACTGATTAATAGGTAATAGCTACAAAGTAGAATTTAAAAACAAACCAGATAGGATGCATCTGCCTTATTATATTTCTTTGTATTTGCTGCAAAATTACCAGATCTGTACTTTGGTGTGAAATTATAATAACCATTTACGTTAATGTCAATGTTAAATAATTCCATGAAGCTATAAACTTGTGTCTGTTTGTACATGCACATTTTAAACGGTATTTGTTTAATTACTGAAGCAAGTTGGTAGTACTGACCATGATGCTAGTTCTTATCAACTACTGCCATATACCTGGTATTTTTCCACATAATTTACTATGTATTTACAGTTTCAACTTATATGTACTAGCTATTACTTGCAAGGACTACATTCTTATCTATCAAGTTTTGAGTAATTGTTGTTTTATGGCACTAGAGACTGCAGTAGAGACTAGAGACTGTAGCACTGCAGGCTGCTTATGTGCACTGAGTGCCTCTGCTCATAGCACTTGGCCCACAAAAACAAATACACCAAAAAACAACATGTTCTAGATTCTAGTATTTTAGACACTGACATTTTTGTGTATTTCCATTGTTAAAATGATAAAAGGAAAAAAAAAAACTTTTGCTACATTTCACCTGTCTATAGTAGAAAGTAACTGAATGGGTACTTGCCTTGGCTTTGCTCTTATCCACTGCTCTCATCCAATAACCTCAACCTCTTTTATACATCCACAAAATTGTCCATAATCTTAGGTTCAGTAATGACAAACATTTTGTTATGGAATTCCTGCTTATGATTGTGGTTAAAAAAAAAAACACTATCCATCTAAATAAGATAACTTGTTATAATTGGCCAGTGTCAAAAATAAAAGTCATAAATTATTGTCTTCATTGATTCAGTCCACATGCAGCATGGTGTGTTTTTGTAATGCTTTGTAATGTAATATCCATGACTATATCGAGAGATGTAGTCATGTGCCTGCACCTTACCTTTTCTCCCTCTCTTCCATTTTTAACCCCCACATTTTGCATTATTCTTAGTTTGTTTCTTTGTGTTATTGTCTTCTTTCAAAGCCCAAGATTCAGCTGACCTTGTACTCTTAATTGATGGATCAGAGAACGTTGGAGCTGCCAACTTCCCTATCGTCCTTGATTTGGCTCTCAGAGTGATCGAAGGGCTTGATGTGGGGAGGGACATGGTCCGGGTAGCCCTGGTGCTGTATGGTGCTGACCCAGTGGTACATTTTGGTCTCGGTAACAATTACGACAAAGGGGCCATGCGGAATATTGTGCAAAGTCTTAAATTCTCTGGTGGATATGATTCTAATCTGGGGGCAGCCTTGGAGTTGGTGAATGAGAATCTGTTGGGCCCAGAGGCAGGAGGCAGGGCAGAGGAGGGAGTGCCCCAGGCCTTGGTAATTATCAGTGCTGGGCAGTCCACTGATGATGTCAGTGAGGGTGAAAGGGCACTAAAGCAGGCCAACGTGTTTATCTTTGGTGCTGCGATGGGTGATTCAGCTAGCGCCCAGCTGCAGGCTATCGCAACCGACAGAAGCTTTGTTCTTTCTGCCCCTGATGTCAGAACAGGGGTGACTTTGGGTGATCAGCTACTTCTATATATTAATGAGGTGGCCCAACGCCTCATTGTGTTACACACTGAGATCACAGGTATGTAATTATTCTAAGGGGGATTCCAAATTGAACGAATAATGTCAACAATTAATCATTCATATTTTGAGAATTCTTTTGCAACAACAGTAATATAATTAACAACAACAATAATCATCATTATCATCATCTAGTTTTATTAATTTATTACAGCCATTCATTTTTAAACAGAAGTCACACTTTGTGATGACTAAAGAAAAATTGCATTCATTAAAAAAAAGTAAAAACAAATTTCACTGGTGGACCGGTGGAGCACAATAGCAAAATAAGGTCACAGTCACTGTGAATGCTATAAAAAGATCCCAAAGTTATTTTTCCGTTGACTATTTATTGCCACTTTTGACTCCTTACTGGAATTTGTAAATAAGGGAACCTGTTTGCAAGGGAAATCCTTCAAAATGAAAAACATTATTGTAGTCCTTTAAAAGGAACATCATTATTACTAATACTACCCAAGACTTAGTTTTAATAAAAATTTAATAATTCTAAAGTTCTAAAATTATATGTCATTTGAATGGGTTTACACATTCTTTAATTGTCCAGGAGTTTAAGAAGAAAACTGATCTCCCTTTCTTATGTAGAGTACCATACCGCTCTCCCACCCTATATGTTGAGTATACACCCCCCCATCCTGAACCTTTCCACATTTTATACTTATGCTCTGAAACCTCTAAATTAGTTGCCATCAGATGTCACATAATTAGTTGAATGTTGAATGTCTCATCTGTGTGCAATTAAACTGCCATCTCAATATAAATACACCTGTTGCTGGAAGAACACAAAGTTTGTTAAAGAATATACCCAAGCAACCAGCATCATGAAGATTAAGGAGCTCTTAAAACAAGTCTGGGATAAAATTCTGGAAAATTTTAAATTAGAATTTGATTATATAAAAGAATTCCAAACTTTGAACATCCTGTCGCACACCATTAAATCAATAAAAATGTTAAAATCGAAAAGAATATTTCACAGAAGCACTCTGCCTAGAGGAGGCCATCATACTGTACTAACCTTCCCAACTGGGTTTTGAGACTGATAGTACTCTTAGTTCCTGCCCTAATGAACTAGTGTGAGGATGTGTTTTTTGATAGAGACTACAGAGCACTTCTGTAAGTCATAAATGTAAATACTACTAGCTAACTATGGCTCTTTTGTAACAACTACTGATTAAGTTCTCATCACATTGGCTTTAATTCCCAATAGATAAACCTTTCCTTCCTCATGGAGGGCCACTACCTAATATACCTAGGCCTATTCCAATACCTCAGTGTCTAAAATGTAAATGTCTGTCCGAGTTATTATGGGATATCTCAGAGAAGCACATGTCGGTTTGTTGTCTTTATTAAGCCAGTCAGTGCCTAAAGAGGGAAATGGACAACTTTAACCTAAAAGAATACAGAGATGTAATGTGGCAATGAGTAACAAATATTCCACATTAAAATACTTTTAAAACTATTGTAAAAAAAAATCTTTCAAGTAACAAAACACTAATACTTAAGTAAGTAGTAATGAATTACCATGTGTAATACTGATCTACACATCATGAAGAACTAGACAGTATCACTGCACTCATGAGTTTCCATTTCACTTTACAATACAGTAATGATGGTCCTGACAAAAAAGGGGTCCTCCCTGGTGTGCTCATCCCACACATAATGCTGACTTTTCTCTGGACAATATCATGTCCTGGCAAAACTCAGGAAAAGGAAAGGCCGGGGTATGGAGGTGGATTAGAAGGGAGAGAGATGTAGTGATAATGTCCAGAAAGTAAGCTATGCAAGTTGCCTGTTGCGAAACTAAAGTCAAGTCAAATGGGTTTTTATTGTCATTCCTCTATATAGCTGGTATACATTAAATGAAATGTCATTTCTCCAAGACCATGGTGCAACAAATAACAGTACAGTAGTACAGTATGCAAGACAACATAAAGTGCAAATACACAACAGTGTGAGATGAGTGTGAGACAATAGATACACAGAATAAAATCACAGAACAGTGAATACACAGTACAATACATTCACAGTGCAGTGACAACAGAACAGTGCTGTAAGGGAAAGCTATTTCAGCATTGGGCTGTAAACTACTGAGTAAAGACTTATAACCAATCTGTGAAAAATAGTTTGTACTTAATACCTCATGGCATAATATCAAAATTGTTGAAAAGCTTTGTTTTAAACTTTTTAAAACAGACACTGTAGTGTCACTGATACTGTGTACCAACCTCCTAAATAAATGCAGTGCAATAAATGTGTTAATGTATTGCATTTGGAGGTTGAATGGGCACACAACTGTGCCTGGGGCCCACATTTTGGTCCTATGCTCCTGACCTACAGTAACTGTGGTCAGTGAAAGAAGTATTCTTTCCCTGGTGAAGAATATTCATTATTTAATTTTTAACTCCAATATACTATAATATAGTGTAGGTACAATGTATGGGTATATATTTATATACACACACTCACCATCCACTTTAATAGGAACATCTGTACGCCTGCTTATTTAGGCAGTTATCCAATCAGCCAATCATGTGGCACCAACACAATGCATAAAATCATGGAGATACAGGTCAAGTGCTTCAGTTAATGTTCACATTAAACATCAGAATGGAGAAAAATGTAATCTTTGTGACTTTGATTGTTGGTGTCAGATGGGCTGGTTTGAGTATTTCAGAAACTGCTGATCTCCTGGGAATTTCACACACAACCTTCTCTAGAGTTTACTCATAATGGTGTGAAAAACAAACAAAAAAAAACATCCTGTGTTGTTTTTCTCATGATTCTGTGTAAAACAAAAATAATCTCCAATATTTTAGATTTCATTTGTAACTTACACATACATAATACACGTTCCACAAAATAAAACAAGATCCACAAATAAACAGTAAGAATTTCACAAATGAGATTCACAAATAAATGAAATAAAATGCACAAATATTACTCCAACAAATCATAGCAGATATCATCTCACCCAATCAACAAGCAAAAGAGAGGGACTCACTATTCATTACTGGATATGGCAACACAGTCTTTTTCTTTGCTTGTTTGGAAAAATAAGGTTCGTATGGAAACAGCATGACCAGTTGACATGAGATCCACATATTTCATAAATATTCTAAAGAAGCCTTGTGATCATAAAGTACTTACAAATAACAAGTAGACTCCGTACAAGTTACGAGTGTGCAGGTTGGTCTTATAGTCTCATATGTACTGATTTTTGTGAGACCTGGTTGCTAGCAAAGAGGAAATTCTGTGTAAAAAAATAGACAATTTTGTTGAAAATTGCAGGGTTCTACAAAGTTTTGAATAGGCTAAGAAATGATAACTGGGGTAAAACATTAAATGAACATAAAACACTAATGATTCACATAATGATAAAATTATGACATTATCTTCTCATGATTTTCTTTTTAAAAAAAAAAAAACAACAGTTTTTTTTGCCCTTCTACATTGTATGTAATATGTGCAAACAGTGTGCAAATGTAAATGTTTATTTATTTATTTATTTATTTATTTATTTTTATTTTATTGTTTTAAGTAAATAGAACCTTTAAATGAGTTTGACAGCCCTGGCAATTGGTAATTCATTACTAATTACTGAAGTGTTCCTGTTTTGTTATTTAAAAGTAAATTATTTACAGCACTTTTGAAAGTATGTTATGTAAAAGTGAAGGTATGTTAATGGGGAATATTTGTTACTCATTTCTACATTGTTACATTGCAGCATTATACTTTTGTAGGTTATTGTTGTCAATTTCTCTCTTTAGACACTGACTGTCTAAATAAAGACAATGCACTGACCCTGTGCTCCTCTGAGGGGACCCTTAATAACTCATATAGGCATTTACATTTTAGACACTGAGGTACTGGAATAGGTTAAAATATATTAGGTAGTAGAACTCCAGATGGCAGGTAAGTCTTAAATATTGGGAATTAATGTTGATGTGATCAGCACTTAATCTGTAGTTGTTATAAAAGAGCCATAGTTCTAAGACTCAAGACTCAGAAATTATTTCTTAAGAATCAGTAATTACTGCTTAGTTAATTGTGAACCCCTACTAACATACATACTAATTAATATGTATGTAATTACGTAGTAGTTTTTAGTAGTTAATAGGACTACTGTACATGTTAATGAAGAACTACTCATTGAGCACTGCTTAGTTCCTGCATAGTTACCTATGACATGTAGAACAGTACCGTAAAGTTCTACCCAAAATTCTATTCTTGAGATTAAAATTCCATCTTCTCTGATTTCCTCTGTACAAAAGAAAACTCTAAAGGGACAATATTATTGTACATTACATGGCCAAAAGTATTGGGACACTTGACCGTCACACCCGTATGTGGGCCTTCCCCAAACTGTTGCAAAGTTGAGCACACAAAATGGTCTAGAATGTCTTTGTATGCTGTAACTTTAACCCTTAGAGTTGTCATGCCAGCATTTAATTTCTGAAATTTCTTCTTTTATGTATTACTAAATCATGTAATGTCATTAAGCAAACATAATGAAAACATCTATGGAAGTCTTTGTTTGCTAACAAGAGCCTGACCTCACTAATGCTTTTGTGGCTGAATTTACTTGCTAACAAGTAAAGACTGAGAGTTCCATTACTCTAAAATCTCTGAGCTGGAAGTGTGATAGTCCCTCCTACACATGAAAAGTGGCATTCACATTATAAGTAGTATGCTAATTCCTGGGTGGTGCAAAGCTTGTATGAAAAACACATATGTGAAAATGGCTGCTGTAAATATAACAAAAGCCCAGTCAGGTATAGTCAATTTCACTTCAAGATTTGGAAGATGGCACTACAGATGTTCTATAGAATCTCCTCGAACAAGACAGCGAAGATGAAGTTGGAAACAACTCATCTTGTTTGGAGGACGAGGACAATGAAAACAAAATTCTTCGTTTTGAATTCTTCAAATGAATTGACTCCACTGAGGATGAATTTACCTTCACTGGAATTAAGGGGCCTAGCCCAAAACTGTTCCAGCATGACAACATCCCTGTGCACAAAGTGACATCCATGAAGAAATGGTTTGCCAAGGCTGGAGTGCCCTGCAAAGAGCCCACTGACTTTGGGATGAATTGGAATGCAGACTGTGCCCCAGGCCTCCTAGCCCAATATCAGTGCCCAACCTCACTAATGCTCTTGTGGCTGAATGGGGAAATCCCCATAGCCACATTCCAAAATCTAGTGGAAAGACTTCCCAGAAGAGTGGTGGCTGTAATAGCAGCAAATATGATGGTATGATGGTCTGGTGTCCTCCTGCTTTTTGGACATATATTGTGTTTGATATTCGCCTCAAATGGCATTCCATCATTTTTAAAGTAATTAGAGCCCAAAAAATATTGTGGTTACATCCACCTGAAAGACAGTGGTGCTGAACTTAATAATCAATATAATTAGATCAATATTGTGCATGAATAAAGTCCAGGGTCAGTTTCATGCACTTAGACACATCTCTGATTTAGGAAAACTCCACCCCATGTGTGTAACTCTTGAGTAACTGAACAGAGCTTAATTCTGTAAATCTAAGATCTGAATACTGATGAGTGCAATTTTTGTATTAAATCGCAAACATAACCCATAAAAATAATTTTCTGGGTTTGGATAGTTCTTAGTAATGCATGAAATATTGTAAATTAATACAGCTTTCTGTATTTTAAAGTGTTACCAATGATTTTACATCTACTAACTTCTTAAAAAGCATGTATTCCCTCATAGCCTCAGTAGGCTGTTTTGATTACATTTGTGGTGAACTAATGCTGAAAAAAAATAATTTGAAAATAACTGTCATAATATCTACATAAATGAGCATAAGATAACCATTTTGGAGATGTTTATTTTATAAGTTGTATTAAATATACAGTTGCAGTCAGTTATAGCCATGCAAATGTTGTATTCCAATAAGAAAATTTTTAAAAAAGGATTACGGGTTTAACTAAAATAAAGTTCCAAACCATAGTTAACCAGTTATAGACCATTTAAATGGGAGCTTAAATGGTAACATTGGCAATAATACAAAAAGTGATGATTTCTCTGTATAATAAACATTACACTTGGGGAAAAAAATTTACATATTACTTTGCCTTTTTTCATTTCAGAATTGCCTGTTTCGGAAAGAGATATAATATTTCTCATTGACAGCAGCATGGGCCCCACATTAGTCAATGCAATTCGTGAATTCATCAGAAAATTTATTGACACAATGCCAATTGGACCTAACCAAGTGCAAATTGGAGTGACTATGTTTTCCACCACACAAAGACCTGAAATTGACCTGAACTCATACAGCTCAAAGGAATCCCTAATCTCTGCCCTTGCCCGAATTAAACCTAAACAGTCAGCTGAGGTCAACATTGGTGCCGCTCTTGACTTTGTAAGAACCAGCATGCTGACACCTGAAAAAGGAAGCCGCATTCAAGAAGGTGTGCCACAGCTTGTGTTGCTGATCTCAAGCAAAAAGTCCAAAGACAGTGTCCAGCAACCAGCTGAGGCCCTGCAACAAATGGGTGTCTTGACCATTGCTGCTGGCTCTCGGGCTGCTGAAGAAGCCGAACTTCAGCAGATAGCATTTGATAAAAACCTTGTCTTCATGTTTAAGGACTTCCGTCAGTTACAGCGCAACCCCAAACAAGTTGTGTCTGCACTATCAACACTTTCAGGTGTTGTTTTGCCAACTGACCCAGGTAAAAAAAATTTAAGCACTTTATTGCCACTTATTCATGATGGTATCATAAGAATGCATGTGTCCCTAAGAATTATTACTCATCAGTTTAAGCTTGGAAAGTAGTAGGACAGTTTAAAAAAGCAAGACCACCATGTTCACCAATACAGCTATATTTGTGTTTTTACTTTGTGTCTTTAAATTATTTTTATTTTAGTTTTATATACACACCAGTGTTTTAGGGCCATTGTTAAAAAAAATATATAAGATTTTGAGAATAAAGTTGTAATATTTTGAGAAAAAGGTCATAATATTATGAGAACAAATGTAATATTTTGAGAATAAAATCATAATATTTCAAGAAAAAGTCAGAATGGTACATATCAGAACACTGAAAATAAATTACTGTGTTGTTTTACAAATAAAGAAATACTTATCTTCTGGTGCATCTGCAACAGATACAGTTGGCGTCATAAGGTTACATACGCCTAACAGAATCTGTAAAATGTTAATAATTTAAAAAACTAAGAGGGATCATAGAAAACTGAATTTATACAAATGAACCAGTTCAAAAGTTTACATATGCTTGATTCTTAATACTGTGTGTGTTACCTGGATGATCAACGACTGTTTTTATGGTTTGAGATAGTTGTTCATGAGTCCGTTTTTGTCTTGAGCAGTTAAACTGTTCTTAAGAAAAATCTTCCAGGTCCTGCACATTCTTTGCTTTTCCAGCATCTTCTGCATATTTGACCACGTTCCAACAGCGGCTACATAATGTTGGGATCCATCCTTTCACAGTGAGGACAATTGAGGGACTCATATACAACTGTTACAAAAGGTGCAAACATTCACTGATGCTCAAAAAGGCAACACAGTACATTAAGAGCCAGGGGGGTGTAAACTTTTGAACAGGATGATCGGTGTAAATTGTTATTATTTTGTTTAAAGATCTTTTTTCTTTCATTTAGTACTGCCCTTCAGAAGCTACGTAAGATATTTACATGTTTCTCAACAATTTATACCAATCATCCTGTTAAAAATTCTACACCCCCCTGGCTCTTAATGTAGTGCGTATCACAAACTATCACAAAACATAAAAACAGTCGTTGATCATTCAATGATCAATAACAATGCACAATATTAAGAATCATGACTATGTAAACTTTTGAACTGGTTCATTTGTGTAAATTCAGTTATTATTGTGTCTTGTGGACTATGTGTAAACATCTGCTTTGTGAAATAGCTTATTCGGGGCAGACCTAAATAAAAAACAAAATGCACTTTTTATGATCTCTCTTTTTTTTTTTTTAATTATTAACATTTTGCAGATTCTGCAAGATGTATGTAAACTTATGACCCCAACTGTATTTATTAGTGTTAGAAATTTGAAATGGCTGTGCAAGAAATTGCATTTATTTAGAAGAAAGTACCACACAAGCATGGCAGAAATTGTCTGTTTTGTTGAAGGAGAAATGGCAGGCAGTGGTCATCTTCAAGACTATCAATGGTTACATTTGTTAACAGTACAGCAATGCATTATGATTATATATACATATATATAGATAGATAGATAGGTAGATAGATGTACACTCTGTATGAGTGCGTGTGTCTATTTTTTTTTTTTAATTATTATTCATAAACACACCCCTCGTTGACCACTGCCTGTGATTTGTCCATCAACATAAGAAACAATAACTAAATCTTCAGCATCCCTCACTCTAACACACAAATGTACCATTTTGTCATATGACTTTATTCTCAAAATATTGCAACTTTTTTCCCATAATATTATATATTTTTTCTCAAATTATTATGACTTCAATCTCGAAATCTTTTTTTTTTTTATACAATGGCCCTAAAACCCAGTTGTAATAAACTTATACTCAGAAGAAGTCAAATTTACAGCATAGGAGTATAACAATACTAATAAATCAAGTTGACAATAACACTTATGAATTATTGAAGAACTGGGCATTTTCATCAACGTCTTATCTTAAAAAGCGTTCTTATGCTAAAATAAATCACAAATGCTGTTTCTAACACTGAATAATCTAATTGGAATATAACTTTAGTAATCTGTTTCTTTCTAATTATGGTGTATGCTTTGGCAACTGTAATAAGGCCATTATCTGTGAAATCTACTTTTAGGATTTCAATTTAAAAAAAAAAAAAAAAGCTGTTATTTACCAAGACACCACATATATAATTCTAATAAAAATTTGTCTTCACACAGTAACAGAAATAACAACCATACCAGTCCAGCGTGTAATTAGGGATATTGTCTTCTTGGTTGATGGATCCAATTATGTTGGAAATGCTAATCTGCCTGCTGTACGAGACTTCATCTCCAGTATTGTTAACCAGCTGGATGTTCAACCTGAAAGAGTGCGCATTGGCCTGATGCAGTTTGCTGAGGGGCAAAGGACAGAATTCTATCTGAATTCTCATGACAACAAACAAAAAGTGCTTGACAACATTGCTCAGTTAAGATTAATGGGAGGAAATGCAGTGAATACTGGGGCAGCCCTTAGTTACGCTCTAGAAAACCATTTCCAGGAATCAGTTGGTTCTCGTAGGAGACAAGGAATCCAGCAGGTCCTGGTACTAATCACTGGCGGTCCATCTCAAGATGAGGTCAGCCGCATTGCAGACCAAGTAGCACTGGCTGGAGTCTTGACCTTTGCTGTTGGTGTTGGCCAGGTGGATGAGAGTGAACTGAAGAAAATTGCTTTTGTTGAAAATCTGGCATACTATGAAAACAGCTTTGCCGACTTGTCAAGGGTTGCTGGAAAAATTATGGCACCACTTATCACTGTAGTTGGAGAGCCTGGTGAGTTCCAGATTTTGTTGATAAATATTTCATAAGGCCTAATGGCCTAAAATATGTTGCAAATTAAATTTGTTTGGTTATTTTTTTCTATTCAACAGTTACTTCTCCTCCAGTTACCGATCGTGGTGAGAGGGATGTCGCATTTCTGATAGATGGCTCTGATGCTGTTAAAGGAGATTTTACATACATTCGTGACTTCATAATCAAAGTAATCGAGCCCCTTGATGTTGCTGGTGATAAAGTAAGAATTGCCGTTGTCCAACATAGTGATAGACCAACTACTAATTTCTTCCTAAACACCTTCAAAAAAAAAGATGAAGTCTTGAGGGCTCTAAGGCAGCTTAGCCCAGTTGGCGGCAGGAGTCTGAATACTGGAGCTGCATTAACATACATGAAAAACACAATTTTTTCATCAAATTCTGGGGGCAGAGCAGCCCAAAACGTCCCCCAGTTTCTGATTGTTTTGACTGGAGGAAGGTCAAGGGACAGTGTAAAGGAACCTGCCGGTGCATTAAAGACTGAAGGAGTGGTACCATTTGGTATTGGGGTGAAAAATGCAGATTCCAAACAGATTGCAGCTATTTCTCACAATCCATCATTTGCCTTCAATGTGAAAGAATTCAGCCAGCTTAACACAGTCCAGCAAAAGCTTAATAGCTATGTTAGCCTGCCAAAGACACAACTGGATGTCATTCTTGAGCAAGGTAAGTAAACTTTATTTCTGATTTATCACTGATGTATCAGGTGTGTGTGATTAATATAGCATGTAGTATTTTTGTATTTTGTTTCACAGTCTTTTAATTTAATCCAGTAAAATGGAACATCAGAACCACCCAGGAAGAAAAAACGTGGGTGGTTTTGATGGTTCTAAAAATTATTTCAACACAGTTTGAAAGTTTGGAGGAGAACAGAGTGTCTATGGTTTAATACAGTGATGACTCAAAGGGTACTTTTTTTTTAAAATCTTGATACATATCCAAGAAAAGTTATGCTGTAAATGCTATGAGTTCTTTAACACAAGGATGGGAGATGAGAAAACATTGGTGCTGCACTGCATCTGGTGTGGATTTCCTTTTCTGGGAGTAGACAGCTTCAAAGTATTCTTCAGATACTGATTTTATTCATTAGTAGGCTATTTAGTGATGAAGTCACAGGCCCTGCCATCTTTTCGTATTAATGACCATTGGTGTTGATATCATGTTACGGTTGGTTTCAGCTGCAAACTCCAACTGCCAGAATTCACGGCCACAGGACAACATGGCCAGGTCTGACTCCATTTCCCATCAGCACCACAGACTACAAACCTGTTCACATGAAGCTCACCGGGCTTATAATTACATACACTCACACTACAAATGCATACACTACAAATATCCCAGAGTTTAATTCAGACTTTGTGAAGTCTCAAAAAAAAAAAAGTCTCCTAGTGCTTTGCCTAGCAATGATTCTAAGCCTTTGATCTTGTGCTGGGTTTCTGGTTTCCTAACTTTGTTTCAAATTTATTCTGCTCTTTGTTTTGCCCTTGTAAAGTCTTTTGGCTGATCACCTGACCTGTGCTTGTTTTTTGACTCTTTTATGGATTTGCATTTTTTTTTTTGGATTGTCTTCCTGATCTTTCATAAAATTCTGCCTTCTGTGTGACACTTGAGAATGCATATCCAAATAAGTTGTATGCAATTTAATTTCAAACCAGCTTTACACATCACGTTGATTAGTTTGATGAACTTCCATTAATTCATCCACAACTGGTTTCATCCCTGAAGAGTGTTGCTTTGGCGGTTACGTGATTCTACCTTGTATACATGGTAATAATTCTCACTAATATACTATGTATAAGTCTTCAGGATTTGTTTATTGGAACAAAATTTTCTGGTGTGGAGAATTTGTTAAAATTTTATATGACTAAAATTGACATTTAAGGTGCTTCTCTTGGAAATTCTGTCATTTCTTCAATGGGTCTGTTTTCTTTTGTAAAGGTGTACAATCTATGAGGCTTCTTTGTCTTGGAGGTTCTGTCTCTTGTATTGCTCCCTCAGAGGCAAAATTATTTTGTCATTAATTTGGCTGTCCACGTACTTTCCAATAATAATTCCAATATCTTTTTGTCTGTCTGTCCTGAGAACTTGGCCAACCCAGGAAACAACAAATGAGACAGTTTTTCCTCTTTGATGATTTGGACAACTCTAACAAATCACTCCCTGCTATTCATGACTATATTCAGTGAATGCCTGAAGAAATGGACACTAACAAGGATGGTGCTCAAATTCCAGTAGCACAATACAGTGAAGGCATTTTAGTGCATTTCATTTCATGAGAGCCAGAAAGAGAAGGTTGGAAGAGTTATTGGTTCAGCCATGTGGTACATCATGTAGAATTTTTTCACTGCTCCAGAAGGAAACACGAGAGTGGAATTCCTCAGCTATTGACTGCAATGACAAGTGGAAGTTCTTGTGATGAAGTGTCCGATTCTGCTTAGGATCTCATAACTCTTTCTATTCCTATGTGGATAAATAAAATGCTGTTAAGAGGGAGCATGGCCTATTCACTTAGATTTTTTCATGATCTATTTGTTTCTGGTGAACTCTGCTTCTAAATCTTGGATATTTGCTCTACAGTCTAAACTCTAGACTCCTTGAGTCAATGATTTCCTAATCATTGTTTATTTTCCATGAGCAGAAACATTTCTTCAAACTCTGCTTTCCTCAATGGCTTGGAGCTTCACTGCAAATTTATATGCTCCAAGGCCTCCTGATCCTGAGTTTGGGTTACTGTCTCTGTGGAGGTTTACATGTTCTTCCCATTTTTGTGGGTTTCCTCCGGGTTCTCCTTCAGCTGTCCAAAACATGCAGAAAGGTGGATTGACTAGGCTGAATTGACTGTAGGTGTGTTTGAATGATGCCCTGAGATGGACTGGCATGCCATCCAAGATGCATGCTTCTGACTTGCACCTGCCATTACTGTGATTGGCTTTGACTCCACTGTGACCCTGACCAGGATGGAGCGGATACTGAAGAAAAATAAATGAATGAATTTGCATCTCAAGTAATTTAGGTGCAGAGATATCGTCCATCTCTTGGATGTGTCTAACCACACAGAACTGGATTTAATACATTGTGTCAGTTTGTGGTGAGTGGTTAATAAACCCAGTATAGGACAGAATAGAGACCTGTGTCTGTCGTTCAGTACAGCACACAAACCCAGGTCCATTTCCAGGCCCATTTACTAAATACACATGTCACAAAGCAAAATTTTTTAAACTCACTTGCAAATCCACCAAAAGTAAAGAGGCGGTATTTTTTAAACACTGGAGTAGAACATGTTTATTGCATCTTCTATGATTAGACACTTGTTTCTCAGATTTTTATTCTGCTAACTGGTGGGAGATCTCAGGATGATGTTCATGGTCCAGCAGCAGCACTAAAACAGTCAAATATTGTGCCACTCAACATTGGAACTCATTACTTAATTCAGCATTACATTACTTATTATATTGTTCAGCGATAATCCTGGCCACATGTAGTCCACAAATGCTACCAGCACGACAGCACACTTCATTTTAATTGTAAAACTAACGTCCAAATGGACAACCATGTCAATAAAACAGGGGATGGGACAGCCAAAGTTGGGCCAGCTGTTACAACACAGCTCAATAAAAACATGACTTAAGACAGTTTGGTGCAATGCATAAACTGTCTATTTGTCTTTTTTTCCTGATTATCCATGAGCATCACTTCCAAACACTTTTCTATGAAACTACAGGTTGCAAACCATGACAGTTAACAATGAATAGAAAGAATAATTGTGTGATTTCAGTGAATTGAAATGCTGTGGATTAAATTGCTTGATAAAATGGAAGTGTAACTGCTGCATATGATGCTTCAGAAACATGTCTCAGAAACATGTGAATTGACTGTATTGCTTTTTTTTTCTTCTTACAGCAGATGGTGGGAAAAAAGATGTTGTTTTTTTAATTGATGGCTCTGACAGCACTAAGGAAAGTTTCTCAAGTATGCAAAGATTTATCCTGCTCTTGGCAGGAAGGTTAAGCTTGGGGCAGAACAGAGATCGTATTTCGGTGGTCCAGTACAGTGACAATGCAACTGTTGATTTCTTTTTGAACACACATTTCTCAAGGCAAGATGAAGTTATTGACAGTATAAAACACCTGCGCCACAAAGGTGGAGAACTACGTTATACTGGGGCAGCTTTACAGTATGTAAAGGATAATGTCTTTTCGGCCCTCTCAGGGAGCAGACATTTAGAGGGTGTACCACAGATTTTGGTTCTGCTGAGTGCAGGACGGTCTAGGGATGATGTCAGAGGCCCAGTTAAAGCCCTAAAAGAAATTGGAGTCTTCCCAATAAGTATTGGTACACCAAATGCAGACACTCTTGAACTGCAGACAATATCCTATCAACCAAATTACTTTCTTATTGTTAACTTTGATAACCTTTTCACAATTAAAGAGGATGTTTTGTCTTTAATGAAAGAGGTATCAAACAAACAAGTGGCAACCAACATTCCTTCAGTTTTCGGTAAGAGATGGTGCCCTTTTTATTTCATTTATATCTTTTTATACATTACACTGTAATTGCTCATATTGTGAGACAAAGTATTTTGCCACTTCTTATTCTAGAATCTATAAAAAGCGATGTTGTATTTCTTGTGGATGGATCTGATGATGCTATAAATGGCTTTGAGGCAATCCGTGCCTTTGTCCAAAAGATTATTGAAAATCTCAATGTAGAAGAAAATGATGACAGGGTTGCCCTGGTTCAGTACAGTCGAGATGCTACTGCCAATTTTTATCTCAACTCATATTCAACCAAGAATGAAGTGCAGAGTTCAATACAATCTGTTAAACACAAAGCAGGAAGGCCACTGAACAGTGGTGCTGCCCTCCAGTTTATTAAAGATTATGTATTCACTCCATCATCTGGAGGCAGACATCTTGAGGGAACACGTCAGATACTGTACATATTTTCTGGTGGACGATCAAATGATGATATCAGAGGTGTTTCTCAAGCATTAAGGGAAAGTAAAATAATAGTCGTTACCTTTGGAACAAGAAATGCTGATGCTTTGGAGTTACAGACAATGTCCTCTACACCAGCATATGCCTTCTCCATCCCTGACTTTAACTTCCTTGACAGCACCTATGAAATAGTTGCCTCTATCACTGGTGTTGAAGAAAGTTCAGTGAAGTTTACAACATCTGAGGGTAAGAACTCTTATAAATACAGCACACTGATTCTTTCGTATGTGTTTCTCTGCTATGATTAGGGAAATCTGTGTGTGCCTATCCAAATTAAATATATATATCTATTTAAGAACAACAATATGTATCTTATTAAGAACAACTAAATTTTCCACTGAGTATAATTTGGCATGTGTTGGCATTTGGAGTGTGTTTTTTTTAGGCTTCTGCTTCTTTAGTATATCTGCCCTGGAGTGGCTTTGGCACTTATGAGGCTTTGCTATAAAGTGCCTGCAGTAAAAAAAAAAATTATTAAAAATAAAAAATCAGACCATAGAATGGAAGACAACAATGCATTGTCTTAGCTCTTCAGTTGGAAGGCAGAAAATGGAAAGTGCAAAGCAGACTCATATTATGGCAAGTGGGAGATCAAGGGACTCACCCCATAGACTTCTCAGTGATTTAAAAAATGGCGGGGTAGTGATTTATGCCATTGTCTTAAGACTTACTGTTTGTATTGAAATAAAGCAACCCTGACCATGATGACATGAAAGTGAGTGAGTGAGTGAGTGAGTGAGTGAGTGAGTGAGTGACCAGGATAAAGTGGTAGGTAAAAATTTGAGAGTATTAGCTGAATAACTTTGTAAATGAAATTATCTTTTGTCTTCTGTTCCTCAGCAAATCAATTTCAAAGAAAAGATTTGAAAAGAGATATTGCTTTTCTTGTGGATGGCTCAGACAATACTAGAAGAGGATTTCAAGCATTACGTGATTTTTTGTACAATATTATTTCAAATCTCACTATTGGAGTAAATGAGGACAGAATTGCACTAATTCAGTACAGCAACGTAGCAGTTGCCAATTTTCATCTAAATTCATTTCTGAGAAAGGAAGATGTATTAAATGCTGTTAAGGGTCTCACACACAAAGGAGGAAGACTCCATAATACAAGCTCTGCTCTTTGGTATGTTAAAAATAATATATTTGCTGCAACTTCTGGCAGTAGAAAGCATGAAGGAGTCCCTCAGATACTACTTCTCCTGTCTGGAGGGAAATCAAAAGACAGTATTGATGAGCCAGTCACTGCCCTCAAACATGCTGGAGTCTCAATAATTGGAATAGGCACACAAAACTCAGATGCTCAGGAGTTACAGAACATTTCACCTGAAATAACATCATTCTTTGTGGATGACTATAATCACCTACCAAATATCAAAGAGAAAGTAGTAGCAGCAGTGAGAAAGGATTTATCAAAAGGCACAATGAAAAATGAATCTGTGATTGGTGAGTCATGTCCAAGCCATATAAAATGTACATAAATAGATTAATTGTGTATCACAAAGCAAAAATATATAGATTATGCAATGGTTATATTGTTAATTTTTATACATTGTCTAGGCAAAATACATGAAAAGCATGATATAACACTTCTACTGGATGGTTCAGATAGCACGAGGAATTATTTCCCAGCAATGCGTGATTTTGTTCAAAGCATTGTGGAGAGATTAAATGTGTCAGAGGAGAGAGACCGTGTCTCTGTAGTCCAATTCAGCAGAGATCCAGAGGTGCATTTCTATCTCAACACATACACAAAAAAGGAGAGCATTCTTAATGCTGTTAGAGGTCTGAAGCACAAAGGAGGGAGACCTCTCAACACAGGAATTGCTCTCCAGTATGTGAGGGACAGCGTTTTCAGCACCTCGGCTGGAAGCAGACGTTTACAGGGTGTTCCTCAGGTATTGATTTTGTTGAGTGGAGGAAGGTCATTTGATAACGTTGACGTGCCAGCCTCATCCCTGAAAGAGCTTGGAGTCTTGATCTTTTCTGTGGGATCAGTAGGCTCAGATAGCAATGAATTGCAGAAGATCTCAAATGACCCTAGTTCCACACTCTCAGTGACAGACTTTACTTACCTCCCTAATGTACAAGAGCGGCTTCTCTCCATCATTAACACTGCACTTATAGGAGCCACAAGTATCTCTCCAACAACAATAGGTAAGCCGAACATTTTGAGGCCTTTTTTTCCCCAAAGTTGTTGTAAGTTTTGCTAGACATGTAGAGCAGTCAGTAAAATCGATCCAGCATGTGTCAGACTGTTGCTTCGCACAACAAGTCTATTGTTAACTTCTTTACGATGTTCTGTATTTTTCAACCTTAATTATCCCTAGTTGAGGCTCGTGTGCCAAGGAGAGATGTTGTTTTCCTGCTGGATGGGTCAGATGGCAATAGGAATGGGTTCCCGGCAATGATAGACTTTGTTCAACGAGTGGTGGAGAGGTTGAATGTAGGCGAGAACAAAGACCGTGTTTCTGTAGTCCAGTTCAGCAGAGATGCTGATATCCATTTCTATCTTAAGACATACACAACAAAGGAGGACCTTCTTGGCACTGTCAGAGTTTTGAGGCACAAAGGAGGAAGGCCCCTAAACACGGGGGCAGCTCTACAGTATGTCAGAGACAACGTATTTACTGCCTCCTCGGGTAGCAGACGACTGGAGGGTGTACCACAGATGCTGATCCTGTTGAGTGCCGGAAGTTCGTTTGACAACGTCGATATCCCAGCTTCGGCGCTGAAGGATCAGGGAATCTTGATTTTCGGAATAGGAACAAGGGACTCTGATAGCGATGAACTTGAGAGAATTTCATTTGACCCCAGTTTTGCTCTGACTGTGTCAGATTTCACTGAGCTCCCAAATGTCCAAGAGCAACTTCTGACTTCTATAGAGGCTGTGGCAGTTCCCATCACTCCACCCTCCCCACCTTCTCTTGGTATGACTGTCTGAAAGCGATAGATTACTTTGATTAGCATGACTGTGCTTTTCATTAAATTGTGTGTCATCTTCATAAACAGATCCAACATTAGAAAAAAAGACTAAAATCACTCATTGTAAATGTTTCTTTGTTACTGCTTATTCAGACCGATGCATTTTACCAAAATATTTCTGCGTTAATGGATTTGTTTCTTTCTTAGTTGATTATGAGGTTCCCAGAAAGGATGTTGTCTTCCTCCTGGATGGATCAGATGGGACTAGGAATGGATTCCCTGCCATGCTTGACTTTGTACAAAGAGTAGTGGAAAAATTTAACTTTGAGGACAG
>CM075007.1:1553943-1577936 GCA_037576675.1 Pangasius sanitwongsei
ATTGTGGTGGTGTATAGAGCCAAAAATGTTAGAATTGTGTCGATGTCCCAATATTTATGGACCTGACTGTATAAAGTGCATAAACCTCATCTTGTTCTGAAGTGTCTTCCTAACCTACTATAATATTTAGCTTACTACCAGTCAAGTAGGTGATTCATTAAATGTATGCAATATAATTAATTCCCTAACTAAAGTAACATTATTAGAGTTTCCTCATGCTAGAGGAGCTGCAGGAGTAGTGTTATGACAGCAAGTTTCAACCACTGTAACTTTCATTTTGCCAACAGGCATCAATAGAAGGAGAAAGTTTTGGAAAGCCAGTGATGGCAATGTGCATTCACACAGGAGAAGGTTTTACTTCTGTGTGTTTACTGTGTGTGGCATGTAAAAAAAATCAAAAGGAAACATTAGACGTACTTTTATGATGTCACACTGCTTGTTTAATAATGGGCTTTGAAATGAAAAGCAAAGGTGTTAAAAACCATATGAACCTTGACATCTATGATGAGCATATCTACATGGAAAAATCACAACTTTTTTTTCTCAAAAATGTATCTAAAACATTCACTAGTTTTTGTAACTTACATTCATAATGGAATTTCTAATGCTTAGTGCAAGTCATTTGTGCTTTGTCTGCATGCATTTGTAATTTTGTGTAAATCTGAGTTTTCCATTTTTATATGCAGTTTAAAGTTGTGCTATGTCTCATTTCATGTTTCACTTAGTGTCTATGGAAAAGGCACAGAAATAATTTTGGAACCTCCATGCATTTCCATACCTAACAATAAGCTCTCTATGCTCTCATTCACCACTTAAATCTCTTTATTGCTTATGGAAAAAATAATGCCTGCTCACTGAAAAGACATTCTTAGGGGATGGGATGAGGTATTATAAAATGATTAAATTTTTTTTTTTTTTTTTGAGAACATTTCAGGAGTGGTAAGAATCAGTAAATCTTGTTTGAGGAGGAGTAGGAGGGAAAAACATTCAGATGTCATCTCCCTACAATAATTTCCAGTTCTTCTTTTCCCCGAAATAGTTATTGATTTACCGTACATGTCCAAAAATTCAACCCTTTTTACTAAGCCATGAAGCTAATCCTATAATCATTTTCTGTATCCCTAGTTATTCAACACAGCATTTATCATGACATTGCGATAAAACTGCATGTGAACGTGTCTGTAGTTTGACTTGGCTAGCAGGTGTGCATGTCCTGACCCCATTCCCCCCGTTTTGTGGCCCATTTTTGTGTGAATGTCTTAAAGTTATCAGTATTGGTATTTCTCACTAGTCTGCTGCTCTCTTCAAACAGCTGCCCAGGTTTCAGTGGTGGACATCTGTAAGCTTCCCAAAGAGGAAGGCACCTGCGCCAAGTTTGTACTTAAATGGCATTATGACTCCATCGGCAAGAGATGTACACGATTCTGGTATGGAGGCTGCGGTGGCAACCTGAATCGTTTTGACACGCAAAAGGAGTGTGAGAAAGCATGTGGAAAAGCAGGTGAGACATAAATGACTACCAGAATTGGGTGAAATACTTGAATGCTAAATACACTTGATCATATGTTCATTTACCACTTGTTAATTTTAAATGTGATATTAAATCAAATGTGATTTTGCAATATCAAGAAAGTAATACCTCTCAGTCACTTAGTTACATTTTCTGAAACACTAACCTCATTCTCAAGGTTCTAAGTGCAGTTCCTAAAACAGGAAAAGCATTTCTCGTAACACCACGCCATTTGTGCCAGACAACCTGGTATACAGTTTTGGTGTAGATCTCAGGGGAAATATTTAGATGCCTTGCCTTCCCCTTGTTTTGTCCTCTCTCTCTTTTTTGCACTGCAAAAAAATGACATCTTAGCAAATTAAAAATATCTTAAATATAGTCAAATTTGTCTTGTATTTCCTATTAAAAGATTACAATAAGCCAGATATGATTATTAATCCTGTTTCTAGTCATTTTTACTTATTTCAAGATTCAGATTCTACTACTAATTTCAAGATTAAGTCTATTGGCAGATCATTTTGCTAGTAAATAAGTATTAAAATGGTCAAAACTCTCTGCCAGTAGAATAATATTTCAAGCCTAAAATTTGTTACAAATGACTAGAAATATCTTTAATAACTTTATATTTGGTTTATTGTAAGTTTATAATAGGACATACAAGATAGATTTGAATATTTTCAAGATATTTTCATAATCATTTTTGCAGTGCACCATCCAAAACTTCCAAAACCATGTTTTTATCCCTCATTCTTGTCCCTTTCTGACACCTATCTCTTGCTCCATTATCACAGTGCTCTTAGCAATACACTTATACTGTATGTGCCTATGGTGTTACTATAACGATTTAGTATATTCCTGTGAAGTGCAGGATTTACATCAGGTGTGCACTTTTACTTTTTAGTTTCAGAAATTTACTGACAAAGGTACTCATACTGAAATCACACATTGCACTGGCCTCTTCTACAAATACTGCATTCACTGATTTAAGCATTTAAGCTAATTAGAAGTACACCCTGCTTGTACCTGTTTGTTGACCAATTGTACCTCTACCTCTGACTATCGTGATTAGTGCTTTGCAAAATGTATTTTTGTAAGAAAACAAGGAAAATTGAAACAGTGCTGTGACCAGTTGCATTAACATTGTGTCTAAGCAATTTATAAAAATTGTAAATGACTGATCACAAGCCCTTCCACACCATTATTGGTCCTATAAAGAAAACCTGTTTGGACAGTCAACAGTCAAATATTTGTTTTACTTTTTTTCAAGCAACTGCCCCTCCAGAGATGTCTTTCCATATAACTGCCACTTATACTGATTAATTTGGCCATGTGTGTAATTTGGTCAATGAACATAAATTTCCACCCTTGTGTAGCAAACACAGTGCCTTGTTTAGTGTAATTAATGCTATGCAGCAGCACATTTTTCTGTTTACCCTGGATGTGATGCAAGTTGGACAAAGTGAGTCAGTTGCGAAGGCTGTGTGAGGTTGTTTCCAGGTTGGCAGGACATTTGCACATGCACACGTTTTCTGTGAAAAATATTGTGCAACAATGGAGATTTATCATTTCACAATTTTATAGACAGTGGCAAGTCACATATATTTGGACTGGCAAGAAAAACAGTTTGTTTACTACATCCACTTTAAAGCTGATTTTTATTTTTTTTATTTTTTGGAATCAGATTATTGGATAAATTTTGAACCATTGCAAATTGGGAACTGCAAATTCAATATATGTCCATGGAAAACATGGATGCACTTAATAAGGGTTCTAATTAAATGTAAATGGTGCACATTAGTATGCAGATGTCACATAGTGGAGTTTGTCTCATGGTTATGCATGATTCTGACCATGGACTTAAGCTGATTTTTTTCTTGAGCGATATCAGCTTGAGGGAGGAGTGGTCCAGCTCCACTGTGTGACATATGCCATGCTGAAATTTAGATTTTGGGCTGCAAATACTTAAAAAAAAAAAACTCTGAAATGCTATTTGAGGTCAATGTTAAATATGACGCTATCAGTTAATTAATAGTACCCTTTAAAGTCCATGAAAGTTTTTCCCCCTCCCAAACAGAGGATATTGGGGAGATAGTATCTGAGATATTGTTTAGCTGGAGGACTTTTCTATTTACAAAGGATAAAGTTAGGAATTATCTTAAATATATTAGAAATAGTAGGATGAGCTTGATCATGTACTATTTTATAAGCTAACAAATAATGATGGTCAAAATTATATCACTAAATTAAACCAGATTTGTATTGAATTATGTGATAATTACAACTAGTACCCCTATTAGATATATAATCAAGCCTTTTTTTAATTTTTAAATTATCTCTTGCTTTCATGTTGCATTGCATTAATTCATTTGACATAAAAGCTACATGTCCTTCTTCTGTCCCCATTTCCTATACCTGATTTTTTTGTTTTTTTCTGGGTTTAAAGGTAAATGTTTTCGTTTAGATGAAGTGGTGTAGATTCTATTGAAAAACTCAGTCTCAGATGTTTCTACTCAAGAATAATCTGGAAAAGTCTGGATCAGTAAAGCAGACATAAATGTTTTTAAAAATCCATTTAATCTCATATAGAGAGGACTGTGTACAGAATAAGCTATTTTGTATTTTAAAAAGTGGGTAATTAAATCTACTAAATCTTTTTTTAAATGAAATCTATTTTTTTTTTAAATAATAAAGTGACTCCTATAAAATATCCAATAAGGACTGTTTAATGTGTTAAATTTCTTTGTTAAGTGCAATTTAATGAAAGTGTTAATGATAATTGTACTATGATTAGCGTTGTCTTATCTGCAAAACAAATATAGTATTAAAACACATAGTTCCATGGTACTGTACATATAACGTCATAATTAAAGAACATCAATGGGAATGATTAGACCAGTTTATTTACACTCAACTGAGAACTACAAGAAGAGGGGTATGTATGAGGAGACCACTTCACATTGTATCATTTTACATATAACTAATGTAATGTATGTAAAACACTCATGAGGTCAAAGGTGTCTAAAGGTTTAGTCATTATTTGTCATTATTTCCACAGTTTTAAAGTTCTCTGTATGAACCAAATGCAAGAATTTAATTTGGTATGCACTTATATTTGTATACAAGATGTTACATGAGCAAACAATTTTTTTTTTCTTCAACAGTCGCTGTTAAGCAGGCACCTGTCATTGCTGCAGTAAGAACATAAAGGAACACTGATGATTCAAGGCTCACCTCTGAGGAAAAATTATGAAAACCAAGTTGCCTGCACTGGATTCTGCCAGAGGAAACCTTTAACATAGTCTTTTTTTCCTTTCTTTTTTTTTAAGAAAAAAAAAAAAAGCCAAACAGATCATTGCATGATATTTTTGTACTGGTGCTACATTTTTTGTTTGTTTGTTTGTTGTCCATTTTTCCCCAAATACAGTACAATGTCTAAATAGTTAAATTCCAGGATATTTTGTTATTGCTGTTTTTTCTTTCACATGTATGAACTGCTTGAAGAAAGCATTTTTTTGCCTAGTTTTTAGTCATTAATGTATGTTTTATCTCACAAAGGCACTCTCAAGTGCCCTCATTATGCTTTCACTGCTTGTTTGCACAAAGCCTTCTTTTGCGTCCTCTGATTAGATGTTGGAACCACACATTCATAAAAGATCAAAATGTTCTCATTAAAAGGATCCACTCTGAATATTATGATTCATGCATTTAACTGAATTTGGCAGTGTCAGAAACGAAATCATAATTAGATAATCACATCTATTTATAAGGTCACCACTATTAAATACTTTTTAAATACTGGAACAGGTGTGCAAAACAGAAGTAAAAATGATTCAGTGTGCTTGTCAGGCAAGACTTATTTTTGGTGTGCGTGTGTGTGTGTGTGTGTAAGGTACAAGTTTTTTCACCTTTGTGTTTCTCAAAGAAAACAGAAGACATTAATAAATTAGTCTTTATATTATACTTTGGCCTAGCTTGTTTTTCTGACTATTATGTACTGATGGCAGGGTCCAAGGAATCTGTGACACAGCTTACCTCAGACAAGATGAGAGTGCTTTTTGCTGTTACTGTGTATTTGCTGGTCTGTTTAAGAACTGTGGAACAAATCTGTTCCACAGCTTGTGTTGAGCTGGGCCGTTAAAGTAGTGACTCATTTTAAATGGAATGTCCTTTTATGGTTAACACTTGATGGCTCTGGAACTTAGCGCAAAAAAAAAAAAAAAAAAGGATGGATGAGAGCCAGATGGAGTTTACAAGGAGAATAAAATAATATGGAAAAACATATGTTAAATGATATTATTTAACATATATTGTATAGTGTCTTTCCCACTGATTATTCTCTCTTCTAGCATTTTTTTTTCTCCATGACTGGATGATTTGCATGCTTAAAAAAAACAAGTTAACCAAATTTGGTCAGGTTGTGGTTTCAGGAGGAGCGATTTGCTGAGCCAAACCAAGCCCACAACCTAGATTTTCTCTTTTCATGGCCACATGGTTGTCCATGCATAATAAAAATCATCCAGCTGACTTTTTGAAAAATGTCAGTTTCAGTTCTGTAAGCTTCAATCTTACTTTTGCCTTTAGTATAGCAAGTCCTCCTCCGTTACCTACAAAGTCTTATTTAGTGATCTCCAAAAGTGTACTAGCCTGGATTAGATGATACCTTTCAACAATTTCGTGTCAAAATTAAATCTCACACGGCCCCTTTTTCTTATGGTCTCCTATGGTCCTTTCTTGGACCACTACTCTTTATCATTTATATACTCGCTGTTGGTGCCATTACCCACCAGTCATACCAGTACCATTTTAATCAGATGATACACATATCTATTTACTACTAAGTCCTTCACTTCTTTTCAACCTGTCTCATGCATAAGCTGTGTGCTAGACATAAAACACTGGGGGTCTACAAATCTGAAGCTAAATTACTCATAGATTTCTTACAAAATACTCTTATCTAGCCTACGCAGTTTTCCCACACTCTCTATTGTCCCAAGCCAACAGTGAAATATAATCTCTCCAGCAGGTCCTGGGTCTGCGCTGGGGTCTCCTTCCATTGGGACATGCCTGATACAGCTCTAGCAGGAACAAACAACAATCCCAATGGCACCTCTTGATTCAGAGGAGCAGCACCGTACACACATAGGGGCAATGTAGCAAATCCAGTCCACCTACCTGCATGTTTTTAGACAGTGGGAGTAAACCAGAGAATACACACAACCTACACATAGGCACTAATGTTAAGTCAGTGTCGAACCAGGAACACTGGAACTGTGAGGCTTCAACACTATCTGCTGCACCACCCTGCCACCCACAAAAAAAGTATAACATACAAACATAAAACAGAAAAACAAATAAAGTAGAACAGAATATTTAGATCTTAGTTTAAATAGGTATACTTAAGGAAACGTTTCCTATGAAATGAGAGGGAATGCGCATATCTCTTGGTAAGCAATGAAAATGTTAGTCAAAAGTCTTTTAATGACTTGAGATTGAAAAAGGCTTATAGGTATTCTGAAGCTGTGGCAGTTGGCTTATGTGCTTTGACTGTGGTATTTACCTAAACAAATGTTTAGGTATGAGTTCTGACTATATGATTAGACTTTTAAACAGATGCTGCTGATAAAGAATGCTGTTAATAAGGAATTGAATTTCCTTAAAAAGGAAATCAAATATTGTTTTTTTTTTCCATTTATCTTCTGTAGAATTCTATATTTATCCTTTGCCATATATCATTATCCTGAGCCAGTCACAACCGCTTTCCTGCTGTTATCTATTTGACATCCAAAAAATAAGAAATCTCAAGGCAAATGCTATTACATAAGAATATTTTTCTACTGCTTCCACCGTTATAATCAGAAATTGGTCGTCTTTCTGCAGCGCATCTGTTCACCCCTACTTCCTCCGGGCCTCCAAATCATGACGCATTGCACAGGCATTTTGGCTTTTCACAGATCCCATAAAGACTTAAGTACTTTATTTATTTACGGTCTCTAGACAGAGGAGAAATCTACTTTTGATCTCTGACATTTTACACTACTTTAGATTTTAAATTGAATAGTTCTACTACCTTCTACACACTACAGACATTACACATGGCTATAATAGTTTTGCCGTCTACATTTATTGCTAACATTTCTCACTCTACACTGTAGAGAGCTATTTAGAGTTATAACATTATATGTAAACTAAATTTAATCTAGAACATCTGTACATCTTATGGAATATTCATGTATTTGTGTTTATAACTGAGAAAGAAAAAAGCTTAGCTTATATAACAGGTTGTTCTTTTGCCTGAATTCATTCATTAAAGGCTGTAAAAAAGCATATAAAATGCTACATTATAAACGGAAATAGTTTATTCATAGCTTAATAAATTTATTAAATCTTTAACATTTTAAGAAGATATCTCTTGTTTTTGTGCAGGCAGTCACAACATGTGTCATCCTCCAAAAATAGACAAAACTAATTAGCTATAAACACCATTTCATAGTTAAACTGTGCAGATTGTATAAAAACAAAATAAACTAGCCAAAACACACTATACAAGAGAATGCAGAATCCAGCCTTTTGAGTGAATGCACATGATTACGCAGTTAAAAAAGTAAAAAAAAAAAAAAAAAAAAACACCATCTGATATACATAGAACATCAGTGTAGTCTGCTTTGTCCAATCTGTGTCTTTTTTTAAGCTGTGTGGTTCTGTTGTTGAGTAACCATTAGGCTTGGGAATCAGTCACATGCGAGGTTATGGGAACATTCTGGTATTTTGGTAGGGTTCGTTCTTTGTTCAAATGCTACAAACACTTCACTCACAATGTTAGAGCTTTAAAGATATTGCGGTTTTATTTTGGTTTTAAGAACTTAATGTTAACCATGCTTAAAAGCTAGTCAAAGGAGTAAGGGATGCACACAGCTTATGGATAAAATTAGTCTTAGTGACACTGTGAATCCATATAAACAGAGTAATGATCCACATATGTTACCACTGCTTACACTTCTAGACTTCTTTTCTTATTTGGTGTGTGGCTTAAGTGCCTCTTCTTTCAAGCAACCAAAAAATTTGTAGTCACTTGAAGCTCATGTACAGGACCTGCATATACTGTATAGTTAAATATATAGAGCATATTTGACCTTAAGTAAAATACCACTTTTCAGATGAAAACATCATTGAGACTGGCTGGGATTTTACCTGCAGAAACCGAATCAACTTCCAGCTTCTATAAAGAAACAAATAACCTCAGGTGACAACAAAAAACACAAAATATTTCAGTTCATTTATTTTCCAAAACGTAAACCAACATTCAGAAACCAGGTGGGAAAAAATAAGCACACCCATCCTATTTCCACAGTCATTTAGACAGTAATTAGCCAGATGTTACTATGAAATGCACAAGCTTAGTTAATCATCAAGAAGTGCGACTACCTCTATAAAAGGTATATAGAGGTACCTCTATAAAAGATCTACATATACACCCATGAGCCATAATATTAAAACCACCTGCTTAATAGTGTGTGTAGGTCCCCCTTGTGCCACCAAAACAGCTCTGACCAGTCAAGGCATGGACTCCACAAGACTTCTGAAGGTGTGCTATGGTATCTGGTACCAAGACATTAGCACCAGTTCTTTTAAGTCCTGTTACGAGTTACGAGGTGGGGTCTCCATGGATTGGATTTGTTTGTCCAGCACGTCCCACAGACGCTCGATCGGATTGAGATCTGGGGAATTTGGAGGCCAAGTCAACACTGTGAACTCTTTGTCATGTTCCTCAAACCATTCCTGAACAAATTTTGCAGTGTGGCAGGGCACATTATCCTGCTGAAAGAGGCCACTGCCATTAGGGAATACCGTTACCATGAAGGAGTGTACTTGGTCTGAAATGATGTTTAGGAAAGTGGTACGTGTACTCCCCACACACATCAAAGAGCCTTGGGTACCCATGACCCCGTTGCCGGTTTACTGGTTGTCCTTCCTTTGACCACTTTTGGTAGGTACTGACCACTGCTTACCGGGAACACCCCACAAGACCTGCGGTTTTGGAGACGCTCTGACCCAGTTGTCTGGCCATCACAATTTGGCCCTTGTCAAACTCACTCAGATCCTTAAGCTTGCCCTTTTTTCCAACACATAAACTTTGAGAACTGATTGTTCACTTGCTGCCTAATGTATCCCACCACTTGACAGGTGCCATTGTGATGAAATAATCAGTGTTCTTCACCTCACCTCTCAGTGGTTTTAATGTTATGGCTGATTGGTGTAAATAATATTTAAGTATTTAGGGTCCAAGCACTGAAAGTGCACAGGGCCCTGTTGTTTTCCTAAGGATTATTATTATTATTATTATTATTATTATTATTATTATTATTTCAAGGTTTGGGGGCTTTTGGGGCCCTTAACATGCTCAAAAACTCATGAAATTCGGCACACACGTCAGAGTCATTGGCCATTAGGCTCGGGCAAAGGGTAGCAAATGGGTGTGGTTGGGGCTCTGCAGCACCCCCTTTTACACAGTACATAATCTCGGTGCATATATCGTACATACTTGCTTTTAAATAGTCTTCTTATATTTACCTGAATCACTTCAAACTTGGTCAGAGTAATGTCGAGACATGACTGATGTAAAACTGCGAAATGATTCTTGATATCTTAAATAGTTTTGCCGTGGTAACTCATCAAACTTTAGTACTCTTTTCGGGTGTTTTGCTTAAAATTTTATGAAAGTCAGCACATACGTCAGCGTTGTAGGCCATTAGGGTCTGCGGTGCCCCCTAGTGACTGAAGTGGTGGGGTCAGTTTTACCTACAGTCACCAAACTCGGTACATACTGTATATTGTTCTCATCAAGCCAGACAACTTTCAAAATGACAGTCATTAGCTCCGCCCGACAGGATGTAGGTCATTTTGGATTTAATGTGGATTTTTTGAAAAGACATCTACTATATAGCTATAATTACATTTAATATTTGCATAGCTGTTACATTGTAATTCAAATCAAATTCACAAACTAGGGGAAAGGCACATAAACAGAGCTATGTTGCACCCCCTTAAATGCAGGTGCCCATTACACATTACTTCACTACAATTAATTAATGGCTAATAAGGATAACAAGATATATTTCTTTTCTTCTTCATGCATTATATCACCAGATATGAGCTGTATATTTGGACATGGAAGTTGTTGCAAAGCCTTAGACCTGGGCTTAACCATCAGTGTAAAACAAGTTAATCGTTGTTTTCATATACCCACTGGATGGCGATGGCACCGTAGTGCTTGGGCCCGTCATCGCTGCTTGCGGCTATAGTTAAAATTGTAATTTAAAAAATAAAAATCAAATAAGTAGCAGGCTATACATTAAAAGGAGGCATCCCATCCTGCATCATACCCAACAACAAAGGTATCAAATATTTATCATTATACGTGTGTATGGCCTGGATCATAACTAGACACCTAGATTTACGGTCTGAATATTTATACTTATATTCAGTTACAATATTTTCCTTTGGATCCGCCAAGGAAACCCATGCGGACACAAGGAGAAACTTACCTCAAACCAAGGACCCTGGAGTAGTGAGTCACCAATACCACCCACTGTATTACTCTAACATTTTGTCCAAAATGCTAGTTTTGCTATTTTTTTAGTTACAATGTATAAAATAATATTATTAAAAGAAAGTAATAACATATATAAACAATAAATACACAGAAATGAATGGATAATGGTTTAGCCTAAATATGTGTTGACTATGTTCATTATGAAGGATGTAAGGTTAGGATAACTCTCCATATAAGGCAAGTGTCTTCACTACTGTTTATCTGACTGCTTCATTTGTTTACTTTCAGACAGAGGTGACCCAAAGCCTGTAGGGCACCATTTGCTGTTTCCAGGGGATTTCAATGGCAAACATTTCCATGGCCTAGTGCAGAGAGTAGCTTTCCTACTGAATAAAATCAAGCAACACAGCTGGAGTCATCAGGAGGTGATTGCACATATGTAAATTCAAACAGATACAGATTTATACTATTATACCATTTAAACTATGGGAGTTAAAGAAGGTGAATTAATACATTAAGAGAGCATGACAATTAGGACAAGAGAATAGAAGGATTTGCAACGACAAACTCATTCAAACTCTGTTTATCCTCATTACCCAGTTCCAACTTCTGCCTGTGACTCATGTTTCCACATGGAAACATTTTCCCTTATGATGCAGTAAAGGAAGAGTTTACTCATTGATTCGGAAAACGGATTTTAATGATTCCCTGTATATACAAGCAAAGTGCAACATCAGCACTTTGACTGTAGCATTTTGTATGATGTGACAAACATTAGTAAACTATTAAGCTCTTCAAAACTTTGGTTACTAAAAAAATACTGTCGCAAAACAATATCAATTACAATTAAAATGTTCTTTTTTTTTTTTTAAATGCTGGGTTCAATACTACTGGTTTTTAGGACCCATAATGTAATATGTACTTCTGTGAAAATGAAATGCCTGCTAGTTATGACTTTCTTGGGACATTGATGTGTCTTATATATTGGCATAACGTGCTTTGGAACATTTTTTTCTGGTTCCTATTGGGAACCAATACTAGGCAATTTAAAGTATGTAGAATGTATCATTATTTAAGCTAGTACATTTATTAAGGAGATTATTGTTTTTGTTGCATTTGATCCCGTCTTTCACATGGTGTATGAACAAGAAATGAGCAGCAGTGTCCCTAGATGATGTCAGTTCACTTCATGTGCATGAATACTTTGTTGACTTTATAACAAAAATGATTATCAATCATGAAAAAAAACATCATTGTTAAATTTCAATTATTTTAACAACTGAACAACAACTATAACCTAAACTAGTAATATGCCAATTTTAGACTATGTAATAACAATGGACATCTTACAAAGGATAACTTTACAGAGTGACACGTATACTTTTGTCTACAATGAACAATGATATACTTGACCATGTTTGACAAACGGCTTTTTTCCATAATATCTTGTGGACTTTGGCAGAGCATCTTTTGCATACACATGTGTACCAGATGCTTCAGCTGTCTATGACCTACTGACATGTTTGGAGTTCAAAGTCTTTGTCGGCTGTTCTCTTCTTTGATCATTGTAAGATTTGCAGTATAGTAAAGTAACATTTCATCGACACTGACTCAACAGTGAAAGCCACTAATCCCACAAGTCCACGTTTAGTGACATACTGACGTTGTGATCTAGCTTATTCTCTTTTACTGTTAAAAGTGTTTCTAAGGTTACAAACACTGGAGTGCTGTCCTTGAGTTTACATTAGCAGCATGATAAACTACAGTACAGGCATGTGTGGATGACAATGTACATGTTCCAGGTGTGCAGGGGAGTCGTTCAACTGCCAGTGTCTAATGTGAATTTTACATTATTGACTTCAGGAACAGAAGGATTCATCATTAAAAACAGATACATGTGAAACATTCATTTATTTTTTTCTTTTATCATTTGCTTCTTTTGAACCTGCACATAAAACTCCAGCAAAATAAATGCCTTTGCTATCACATGAAAACAGATCTAGATTTTCTTCGTGGTAAAAGCCATCTTTTCCTGCCAACGGCAGATGTTTTTGTTATGTCCAAGCCACCCCCAGCCCCCTTCGGAGAAGAAATACACATGATAAAAACCAACAGCCTGATGTATGCTGACTGTAGAATGACAAATTTTACTACATGAACACAGGCTTGTTAGTTCATTTTATGTTCATTCTATGTGCTCAAAACATGGCAATCACAGACATGTAACCTTCAGGGTTGCATGTACACCTCATATGTATGACATATGACACATGCAGGGTTTTGTCTTCTCAAATGTGCACTCTCATTACGCCTTTATAATACACTTTTAGCATTAAGTAAAAATATGCACAACAGAGTCTTTTATGCTCCCTTTGGACAACATAGCATAGGGATTTAAGGGGAAATTATTCATTATAGTACATGGAGACCATCACGAACTGTCTAGTGATTAATTTTTGACGTGTAGTAGAAAGGAATTTTCCATGTAAATTTTAAGGAATACTTAAATTGAGTCTTTATGCTAAATAATAATTTCATATTTATGCTGGCAAATGAAAAACATATTAAACAACTGCAAAATCAAATCCAACTTTAAGAAACATATGCATAGTGTAAAATCAGCATCTGGGAGAGTCCTGCATGTCACTCAGTCAAAAACAGGAAGAACATACTTAAGACCTTTGAAATCACACAGTTTAGCTGAGAAGATGGAAACGGGGTGGGGGTGGGGGGTGGGGTTAAGGGTAGGGGGATCAGTTCTCAAGGAAAGCCACGTAGTCAGTGAGTCTGGCCAGCTGCTGCTCATTTGGAACCAAAGAGACAGGGGGTGGATCTGGAGAGAAAGAACAGCAAAGAAGGGAGCATAAGCCTGACATGAGAATATAAATTTCATAAAACCTCCTCATTCTCTAACAACTTTTACTGCAAAGGAACCTGTGGACATAATGTGACTAAACACACATAGCTGAACTATGTGTAAAATTGACTGTGTTAAAATGTGCGGAAAACAGCAAGGACAAATAAAATTAAACCAGAGGCCAGAGACTAAGGGGGTGAAGTGTGTGAGCAAAACTTTATGTGGTTACCATAGAGAACAGACAGTTTGTTTTTCTACATGAGAGGGGAGTATAACTGGTACATTACAGATGGATGACTCAGACCTACACAAGGGGCAAAAAGGAAAGTTTTCTTTAAACAAAATGAAAGAGTGCCCCCACCTGGTTTCCGTGGTAATATCATCCGGGCATTGGGATCCGCCTGCCATCCATGACTGATCACACCTGTAGAAAGAAAACAAAGACTGGATTGGTTTCTTACATGAAAATCTCACCTCAGGAGTCCGAATATTTTCTGAATTCTGTATCCAGTGTTCTGCCGTAACTGGGTTCCACCAACAACAACAAGTCACAACACCACTTTTTGGGACATATTTGTAATTTGTGACCGATATCATGCAAGAACCAAAACACATGGTTCTTGATTATTGTTACTGTTTATATATGTCCCACAATGTCTCAAGCAAGAACGCACAGTACATGGGATGATGGAACATTATTGTGGGATTAATAAAATAAATGGGATTGTTATAAGGATGAGTGTGGGCTGGAGCTCTTTGTGGATCAAGACTATTCCGCTATTCTCTCTCTCTTTTTTTTTTTTTCAAATGAGTAATGAGTTCACTTTGAATACAAATTAGGTCAGATATGTATATAATTAGTCATGTATAGTCAAGTACAATTAGTATAGTCCAGGAGTGGCTTGTAAATGTCTTATTTTATAAAGATGTTTAAACATTATATAGTTTATCATTTAACAATTTTACATACTCTGTAATTAGCTAATGAAACACTTGTACTGAGCATCTAAATGAATGTGCTGTTTGATTTTAAATTGTATCTTACCCTTTACAGCTTCTTCCACAGAATATCCCACAAAGGAGGCAAAGTCCTCTGCACTGATTGAAGTGTATGCTTGGGCTACAAGGCCATATGCCCTCCTGCGGGTAGACTCTAGTTGGGGATAAAACGCAAAACCAGATGACCTTAATGATCAAACTTGAAGTGCAATGTATGAATCTGTTTGTAAATATTCTGAACCATATTCATTAACCAATACAGTTCTTTTCAAAAAATTTCTGCCCAGTGTGAGTATTTGTATTTGTATTTTATCTATTTAGGAATTAAATAGCACTGTTACGCAGTGTTCATTTAAAACATTTAGTAAAACACGACCCCACCCTAGTCTTCCTGGGACTAACCTCGAACTTTATTAACATCACAGCAATTGTGGTTGCTTCTTTTCACAAAATAGATTAATTAAAAAAAAATGTAATGGAACATATATAATCTATATGTAACACATGCTAAGTTTGCTTTGCTTGTTGCAGCTATTTGGATCTATACAACAAGAGAAAACACTGAAGTTATGTCTTGCTTTGTGTCTCAGGTCAGTTCAGTGATAATTTTTTTTAAACCTGCTGCCTGCTGATTATTTCAGCTCAAGTCACAAAGTGTTAGCAAAACATGTCTCAAAGAATCTGGTTGCTTAATATCCCTCTTTAACTTGCAGTACGAGTTGGTGAAGAATCAGAGGGCAGAAATAGAAGCTCAGTTCATCTGTCCTACACTGACAAACTGTTCCAAAGCCTCCTAAAAATAGGCCATGTTGTCTTTCATAAGCAAAGAAAGCTCAAACACAAAACTGATTTTGAAGACAGAGAAAAAGAGAATGCTAACTTGTTTTCTTTATCCATACACTTCTTAAAAATGCATCTAGATCTCAATTTAATGCTTTATTAAAGATTTCATTGTAGTTCAGCAGAATAACCACAGTAATCACAAAAACTGACTTATACAATCTTATTTTACATTATGTTCTGTTTCATTTCATATCCACGTAAATGAACAGTATGATCATGTTCCATTCATTTCTGAATACAAAGTATACTCTCAGCATGATTCACAGACAGACAAATATATAAACTATCATTATAAAAGTATAAAATGGCACTAAATCAGTTTTCTCTCACAATGTTGCTTTGTAGTTTTCAGTAGTCTGTAGTGTTCAAACAGCTTAGCAGCACACCCTGTAAAACTATTTACAATCTGTTAACATACATTATTTAGCAACATTTTGACATTGTCCTTCATGTCTCCTTCATGGACACTAACTCTCCAACCAGGACGTGTCCAGTTCACTCCTCTTCTTCTTCCTCTGCATCTTCATATTCTTCATCATCGTCTGCTCCAAAGTCCATCTTGGACAACAATGTCTCAATATGGTCTGTGAAAAGAGTAAAATGGTCCATCTTCTCAAATCCAGGTTCAGGTCTTTCCTCAGCCAGGGAACTCTTGGCCGCATCCTTTGTCTGTGCGATGAGACCCTTGGAGGACTGCAGGAACTCTGCAGCACTGCTTTGTTCAAGGGCCTGAACTGCTGTATCAGTGAGTTCTGTGCCTGCTTGTAGGCGGTCTCCATAACGTCTAGCTAGCTTTCGTAAGGCTGCTACCTTCTCATCCTGCTCTTTGCTAATACGCTCCAAGAGGGCATTCTTTCGTTCCTCTAGAGCTACATATAGAGCATCAAATCGCTCTCCTAGCCTTTGCTTAGCATGTTGGGCATTTTCCTGAACAGCTTTGCAAGCTTCCTCCATCTGGTTTAACAGGGCCTGCAGCCTTGCATTGCCTGCAACCAGAGCATCGATGGCGTTGCTCATCTCTCCCTTTTGGGCCTGGTAAACGCTAGCAAGGGGGGAAACTTCACAGTCCTTGTGCTCTCCAAACACTTTACACATCGAGCAAGTAGGAACCTGGTGGGTCACACAGTAGATGTTGATCTTTTCATCCTTGTGCTCCTCACACAGTGGTTCAGTGGAGACTTTAGGTTTTACAGGCACTGCTGTGGTTCCACCACCTTCTTGCTGCTGTTTGTAAAGGTCAATAATGTTCTCTATTAGAAGATTCCTTTGAAGTCCATGTACACCATGACGATCAAGAACCACCTCAAAACGACATGTTGGACACCTGAACACCCCGCCTGAAAATCTGTAAGGGTTTCGAGAGTCATAAAGGTCACTAGCACATCCACGGCACAAGTTATGTTGACAGGGAAGGATCACTACAGGCTTGGTGAAGAGATCAAGACAGATTGGACAACTAAGTTGTTTTTCCAGACTCTCCATGGAGCTAGGTGACCCCATCAGGGAGCCAGTCCTCTGGATTTCCATTTTAACTACCGCTAGTGTTAATGCAGGCTGCAATGTCTGTCGTAATTATGGCAACACAGCACTAGCATGTCCCATCAGCTGTCAGTCCTGCGGAAGCACAGCGGCCAAAGGTTTTATACCATCCTCTTGTTGCTGGTGACACTCAATCCCACCAACCAATCAGGGCACACAGCTTGTTTTTAAGTCTCTTTTTGGAGAAGCAACACCCCCAACCTCCCATCAGCCTCCATATGTCACATGTCTCTAAGAGGCCAGGACACAACTCCTCAGCCTTTCCAGTGACAAATTCCCTATGATTAAATACTTGAGCAGTGATAAACAAGGCTCATCTGTTGAGCCATGGACCCAAGTCTGTCATATCGTTATTATATTATTATACTAGCCATTACAAATAACCTTTTTTTAACTGTTTACTTTTAAAATTTACATTAAAAAAAACATTAAATGCCAAACAAAAGCTATAAACTTTTTTTGTTATATACCATCTTTTTTGACTGCAATGGAAGATGTTTTGACTAGATATTTAATGCATTAACTAGATCTTTACTATAAAGGAAAAAGTATGAATTATGACCACCTATCAAATTTCACTGAATGGTATAAAATATCATTTTAAAATATACTGCAATACAGTATATACAATAGCATGTCCTCATCCTCACATTAAACTAATGTCAAACTGACCAATGTCCAAATGGCTCATGAACAAACAAACATTTTAAATGTCTAGATATACATAGGGAGCATACTGCTACATGAGCAAAGGACTATTTTTAACTTCTTGCCAGGGTGAATCATGTGCTCGCACATGGGGATCAAGTGAATAGTGTGTGCAAGTGATTCCTTCACTTAGATCAGAAATAAGTTTCAGAGAAATGTTTTGCTCTTCTACCATTTTTTTTCCCCCTTTAAAACGCATAAGTGTTTGTCTACCTAATTTGTCAGGAAACCTAGACTTTAGAAAGCCTGCGCGCATTATAACAAAAGCAAGAAACTGCATCAAGAATAAAGTCTTGAAATGAGAAATAATCTCACACACTTCATAATGCTGTACAAGGGTCTCCATACAGATCTTTTGGTTGTGAAATAACTGTAAGGTGCAGAAGGACTGAACTTTGTAAAGAGCAGAAGGACTGAGCAGCTTTAAATGGTTCCAGGAATTCAGAATATCTTGTCATCACTGATGGATAACAGATATCCACATAAAAATCCCAAATATAGGAGCTGCAAAACACAAAGCCTTGAACTGGATTTACAACACCCTCTGCTGCTGTAAACTGCTACGTTCAAGACAGTTTGGGTAACATGACTCAGCCATATTCCCCAAGACAAAACAAGCTTTGTACTCACACTTAGGCTTATCTTTCAGTAAACAGTAATGGTTATTTTGAGACTTTGTGATTGCTGAGGAATGCACTGAAAATCATCAAGAGGAAGCAGGAAATTAAATATAAGAAACACATTTAGAGTTACTTTTAAGCTAATTGGATAAGCTTTGATAAACCACAAAACATAGTGCTGATTGTCATAGAAGTTGATCACTTTGTGTATACGTGATTATTTGCCAATTCGTCACTACGACATAATGTATAGTCAACGTCCACTTTATTAGGAACTGCACTTTCATGCAGTTATCTAATCAGCCAATTATAGATACCTTCATCTATACTTTCATCTCTGGTTTGTTCATTCAAAATACAGATTTCTGTAAACCTGCTTTGTGACAATGTTCAGTTTTAAAAGTGCTTTATAAATAAAATTGAATTTAACTGAATTTTGTAGTTTTTTTAGATATAAAAAATATCCGTGCGCTGGAACAAAATACAATCATTTATTATCTGTGCACCACCACTGTTGGGTGTAAAGATCACTTTGTATTAACATGCGAGCATGTTGTACGTGGTGCCACTGTGGTCTGGTGTAACATGGGCTCCAACAGAGTTCCAAAAAGCTCCAAAAAGAAAGAAGGCAAATGAAATATCAGTTTAGTTTTAATTATTATTTTAAAATATTCAATAAATCAGGTTTTACACGCAGAGAACTACAGTAAGTACCTTCTGTGAAGGTTGAGAACATGTGATGTGTACTTGGGATGATTGACAATGGTATTAGGAATTGTGTTGTATCTCATAATATGAGTTTATTTTAGCCTTTTCAGCAGAGCAACAAAATATCTTTCTCAAGCTGGCCAGCTAACTGTGATGAGTGATATACATTTTCCTCCTCTAAAATGATCTGTATAGTCAGTGTTGATTATACATCACTTGCTGAACACTTGCTTAAGTGAGTTGAGGAGACCATCCCAAGTTTCTGAGTAGGAATTCCGAGGGGCTATTTTATTTGGGTTTTCCTGGTTGGAAGTCGGGAATTATAGGAATTATGACCTCTAGTCAAATGCCTCATTAGTTACAAGTAATACCTTGTTGTTAACTAAATTGTTATGTTTATTTACAGCCCTGACTTCAGTTTGGTGAGCATTCCTGACCTAGTTACAGGTCATTAATATTAATAATAATAATAATAATAATAATAATAATAATAATAAGACTAAATGTTAATGCTAGGGACTAGCAGCTACAGCCAACTCGTAACCAGCTTCACAACACGGGTTAAGTCTGTCTGGTCACACCCCTTCAAGTGAAATGCGAAATGTGTTGAGTGGAAAAACTGAATATCTTTAGCCTATATTGACTTCAAAAGTTTATGCAAAAACAAATATGTGCAAAATTGTTACTTAAGAAAATATGAATGCCAAGCTGTATATACAACATGAAGTAATAGTATTGCACCATACATTACTATGCATACATATACTATACAGCACACTATAGCATAGTACAGATCATGACTGCTGGTGTCTGCCTCCTGGTAATTACCCCGTGTGCACATATATGAATGTATGTGGTAGCTTCAGCGAAACCACTGGAATCCTTTCCAGGCACTGAACGCTTTCAACAGACATTCGGATAGGTTAACAAGTAATACAGTAAATATGCTGCCTTAGTGTCGCATTAATCTGTTGATTTGGTTCTAAATGATGATGTAAATGTTATCGTGAAACTGTTTATTATAATAATAATAATAATAATAATAATAATAATAATAATAATAATAATGATTTAGTAATTGTGTGGAGATATAATGAAATGTGGCCTTAGGAAACTGAACTGAAGGAAGTTTGTGGGTTTTTCTGCCTTCAGTAAGTGAAAAGCATGCTTGAATTAAACCCTTTGAATTAAAGCTGAAAGTCTATATTTCAATCACATCTTGATTACTTCATTTCACATCCATTGTGGTGGTGTACAGAGGCAAAATTATGTCACTGTCCAAATACTTATGGACCTGGCGGTAAATCTGTAAGTTGGATATCTCTGACATTGTTATTTTATACTGCAGGATTTACTAATAAACTGGATAACATTAGCTAAAAGTCATAACAAAAGAGTTATAATGTAAGTGTTTTAATGATTTAGTTACAATTTAAGCATATTAATGCTTTAGTCTTGAGACCTTTTTCCTTCATTTTCCTTCATTGCTGAACCACAAAATTTAGTCACAATTAGATAAAGAAGCTGCTGGTAAATCGTACCGAGCACTATTTTCATTATCATAAATCAAATCACAAAAATAAAGGTCAATTCAAAAGAAAAATGTTGGAAAACTTTTTCAGTGGTGCTTCTCATTTAGTACATGTAGTACATTTTATATTAATCAACATACCAACCAGCATAAGGAGCCAGAATTAACAAATATGTTAATATGTTTGTCCACCGTAAAGCTGTCGAATGTCACATTTCTAAGTAAATCGTGTTGTCTTTACAGTCCTTCACATTCTGCTGGCACTACTTTGCTGTACAAAAGGGCATTTTGATTGGTATAAACAAATCACACAAACATCTATAGATTGTTCATTTGTACTGCTTATTAGTATTTGGTGTATAGTGTCAAAGTCCTCATAATCAACATACGCCAAATGCACATTGTCACATGGACAAACAAAGCTGGACAAAGTACCTCTGAGAGACTCCATTACAGGAAGAATTGGTTCAGACCACTGATGGGCAGCAATTGCACTGTAGATGCCTGGGAAATCTCGCTGCCAGATACACTGTCCTACTGCCCAAATAGCTGCCAGTTCTGGGTTTGCCTGTGCAAATACATTCCATTAGATTTTAGGCTTTTGTCATTTAAATAACATTTTGTGTACATCATTTTAATCATTCTGTTCATCTCAGACTTCCAGTTTTTTTTTTTTATCCAATTCAGATTTATTACAATATTACCCAAGTTTCTGAAATTCAAATTTTTATCTCATTTCGTTTCATATATGGACCAAAGGGTATACCACTTGGCAGTAGACATGTGCCGAATACAGTTCTGAAACACAATAACTGCCTAATATTCGATAATGTCATTTTTGTTTGTTCGTACATGCCACCATATTAGATTTTTTTTTTTTTAAAACAATTATGTTTTCTATGGCACGAAATACAAAGACTAAAATATATGGTCATGTTCCTGTAGAGGTCAGGGACAATGGATTACATGTTTAAAGAATAACGCAAAACATAACAGGACATTTTATAACAAATTGTGATCACATGCATACATCAAACTAAGGGCTTTTCACTTTACCACTTCCACTGATTACTTCATCAATGTGGCGCTGTAATAAATTACACACCAAATCAACAATTTTATCATCTGGGACAAATAAATAAATAAATGAATGAATAAATAATGGCATACCACAAACATGATAAAGTAGAGGCTGTATATGGATAAACTCAGCTTCAGTGAAAGTGAAGCCAACATGTTTTACCCCATCCACATCTACATAAATTAACAGAGCCAGTGCCAAACGGTCACGTCAGTGACACATTTAGTACGTTTGTTCGTAAGTTGTGTCCTGTCAGACAGTATCTTTCACGTATTTTTTCTTTAGGATAGATGTGTTTTATAGAAGTTATTGGATGATATTTATCAGAGCATGGTTGAGGGGATGATAGGTAGATCGAGTTGAATGACATTGTGGACAGTCACTTTTATAGATTTAAATACAGGCCACAACTCAGTAAGCTTCTCAATCATATGACAGTAAATATAAAACACAGAGCTATGAGTAACCTCTCGCTTGTAGGTATAGTCTGCCTTATACTGAAGGGCGAAACGCATAAATAAATGTGTAAAGAAATACCTAAATAAATGCAGGCGTGCATGAAGAAATAAAAAAATTAAATTTAATTAAATAAATGATTTTGGTCTCACATTAATTCAGTCACCATTTAATTAATTTATATTCCCCCCACCCCCATTTATTCATTCATTCAGTTATAACCAATTTAAAAAGGAGCTGATACTCTCATTAGGACAACTATTTGAGTATTACCGTTTTGATTGCTTGTGGAATCCGCTTCCAAAGATACCTGGCATTGTTCCTGTGGAGTTGCAATAATAATAATAATAATAATAATAATAATAATAATGATGATAATAATAATAATAATGACAAAGATCAAGCACTCACATATCATTGTGCAGCAGGTAGAGGGCCAGTAACTGGGAATACACTTGTGGAGTTGCAATGCCACCTGGAGCCTATAACAGATAATAACAGATTTTATGCAATATCACATTTCAGGAAATATTCTGGACAGTGATGTGGGAAAAAACTAAACCTACTTTTTATATATTGTTTAGACAATTGAAATGAAAAATACATGGCATGGTGTCTTCAGAGCACCATGCTGTATAATTATCAGTCTAATTATCAGTGTTAATACGAATAAAACAATCAAACGACAAGTAACTTTTAATACTGAAGCTTTAACTAAAGTCAAACAAAGCTAATTTGCAATTCACAAATAGATAGGAGTGTAACGAAATCCTGTCTGCACAACCCATAGAGTTAAAATACATAGAGAGCATGCCGGCCACATTCTTTCATGGAGAGCCTGTGAGATCATCTGCACAACAACTAACACACATTATAAATTGTATGGTTACATGCCCAGATTACAACGGTTAAAAAATTTCTTCATTCACTTTCAAACACCACCATCCCTGCGCCTCTGCAATCTACACTGCTTGAGAAGAATTCCAAGGAAATCAGTCATTTTAGCTGACTTTGGAGCTCTATTTCCAGTTAAAATGACACCTCGAGCACTGTTATGGAGCACATTATGTTTCAGTCGATCATTTTCCCCAGGTCAGACATGTTGTTTACTCAATCAGATTTTTGGGAGGATTTATATATTTATTTATTTTTAAGATATGGTGAATCTGTAGTATATTTTGTTTACAACATTAAACCTATGTTCATAGCAATGATCATTTAGTTTTATACAAACAGAAATGGACATTCTTTTGCATTGTTTCTGATTCAGAAATAATAAAAAAAAAACGAGTCTTTTTAATATTTCTTCATTCAAATTTTGTTCAAAATATACTGGGAATCGAACTGAATTGAATAATGAAGCCAGTATCATGAATCGAATCAAATCAAATCGTTACTGGGGTGTATCGTTACAACCCCAACAAATCAAGGATTACAGGACAATTTGAGAGATTTAATTTTACGTTTACAAAATTAAATTTTTTTTGCTTCTTATTTAATGACTTTTTCTAATGTAATGGGGACAACGGGGAAAACATAAAATTAACATGATGATATGTTTTCAATGTCCTGTACACATTTTGTAGCATCA
>CM075007.1:1597475-1612102 GCA_037576675.1 Pangasius sanitwongsei
TAGGAAGAAGTAAGGGAAGGAACTCCAACCCCACTAACAGTTTTAGAAGGGCTTAAACACTGACTGACTGACTAAAGAGGTGGGTAGGAAATGGCTATCTCTATAAGTCATTGGGAACTAGTAATCTGGTTCAGGGTACAGTGACTTGAGCAACCCCACATCCCCCCCCTGATATCTTTTGTAGAAGAAAAAGAGCAGAAAACAAAAAAAAAAAAAGGAACAGAAGTAATTTGTAAATGATTCAGCTATGCTTTGTGAGAAAGGAGGGAGCATGACACGGTGAGGCATGCACTGGTGGATCAGAGGACAGAAGAAAGACCTAATAAAGCAGTAACAGAAATACATATAAAGCTAGCTCTTCCGCTGAGTCGTAAAGCCCATTCAGACCTGATCACCTCGTGTTTTCCCCCCTTCTACTTTCTTTTAACATCTGAATTAATTAACAGAACACCATGTCAGAGCCTATGAGCCGTGAGCCATGCTGATGTCATGACGCCACGTAGGTTTGTCTATATAACACAAAGAAAGAGAGGAAGAAAAGGGGAAGAAAAGAGAAAAGGCGCGTTCACGTACCCTAATGCATTGTGCGCTTGATCACAGGACAGCTGTTGCGCCGCAGATATTTCCATCTACCAATGCCTGCAGTTTCTCTGCGTTTCCTTTCTTCTTGCACATTCCTTTCAAAGTTCTGATACTAATAATAACCTGCTGCTGATGCGCCAGAAGATTAAACATTTGTTTCTCTAGTAAAGTGTTTCTTTATTGTCATTGCTCTAATATGCACCATATCCTGTGATAGTATTATGATTTTATTCTCAAAATCTTGTATTTTTATTTTTTTAAACAGCGACCCTAAAACGCCGTCGTACAAATTTACACTGTCGCACAGCCGAGTTCGACCCTACAACTACTCACTTTTTCACTTAATGTTCTGTTTCTTGAATCTGAGTACTGAATCTAAATAAAACTGGTGCATTTGTTAGAAGAAATCAAATAACTGAACTGTGTCGTGACTTTGTTGACCACGTTTAACCTCCGGGTGGCGGCAGCGGGGCGCGAGGACGCCGTGGAATTTGGCGTGAAAGGTGGTCCGCAGAGCAGCGCGCGCCCCTGCCTTCATCAGCTCGTGAGTCATTACGCCAGACGCAGGGTAGGTGACGTCCAAAAAAGCATCCTAACGCACTGAACGGGTATCTCATATAGGATACAATTTTCGAAGTATAAAGTTACCTTTTTCACAGGGAAAAGTTACGGAAAAGTTTTATTTTTATTTTAGTGGCTTCAGGCTTGTGAGGGGGAAAAACCGAGAGAATTGTGCGCCACAAAGGACATAAATGTCATTTTCATCTGAGATGAAGAAGAACTCGACCGAGCATGAACGCGCAGATCCGGGAGCAGAAACCGCTGGGTAAGAGTTAGAGTACAGCAGCCTGGAGTGTAGATGCAAACCAATAGGATGTGAAACATGAATAAGTGTTTGGCCATTTGATTAAGTCTCCAGAAATGAACTACAGCAGGATGGCAATTTCTGTTTCCCTCTTGATCAGTCTGTTCATCTGTTGTGTGTAGGGAGGGGGCATTTTTGGTCATTTTTCATAAATTCAATTCTGTAATAAATCCTGTCATATTTTTTTTAAGAAGTCTTAATGGCTGCGCTATTGTAAGTGCCAGTCATGCTGCAATGAAAGATGGACTCATTTCTAATTTCAGCTTCATGGTTTTGCAGATCTAACATTATCTCTACTGTGAGGGCTGTTTTTTTTTTCCATATTCAAAGCACCTCACAGAGCTGGTGTCTGTCTGTCTGTCTGTCTCCAGACGAGACTCTCTCTCTTTTTCTGTCTGTCTCTCTCTCAAATCTAAGAGCTACTTGGGTGTTGCACTTCTGTTTACAGTATATGACCTTTCACTAGTTCTCTGTCAGGTTTATTGTGTGTTTCCCAGTGGAGGGATTATATCCAATAATAGCCCTTTAATCTGGAAGTACTGAGCAACCATCAGAAAGACACACACACACACACACACACGGTACACACACAGGAGCACATACATCTCTTAATGCCCTCTTATATAAACAGTGCTGACTGAGAGAAGGAAAGAAAGCAAATGCAGTCATGGGAAAAAAGTACACCCTCCTTCAATTCTGTGTTCTATGTCAGGGCCTATATAATTATTGTGTGGTCCTCACCACCTTCTGTAAACAAACAAATAACCAAACAAAGTGACAACAACAACAAAAGACACAACAGATTTCAATGTGTACAGTGCCAGTTACGGGAGTCCCTGAAAGCACAAAGCCCTCTGTCCAACATGTCAGTCTGCAAAACAAAGGGGAGAGAAAAGGCATGAGAACGCAATAGTGCCCTCCCACGCAAAACTGCTTTTACCTGGCAGAAAGCCTGCTTGCATGACTCCGTCCACTGGACCGGATCTGGCACTCTTTTCTTAGTGAGGTCAGTCAGTGGGCTGGTGACGTCTGAAAAATTAGGTACAAACCTCCTATAATAGCCAGCCAGCCCCAGGAACTGCCTCACCCCCTTTTTGATCTTGTGTCTCAGGCAGGCAATCGCTGCTGTCTTATCAATTTGGGGACACAACTGCCTATGGCCCAAGTGGAATCTCAGATACAATAATTCGATCCGCCCAATTGCACACTTCTTTGGGTTCACTGTGAGTTCCATCAATCTAAACTATCTCAGGACAGCCCTAAGATGTTGTAAATACTGCTGCCAATCATTACTATAAATGATTGTCATCTAAATAAGCAGCGGCATATGCATTGTGCAGGAGAATGATTCTGTCCATGAGACACTGAAACGTTGTTGGGGCTCCAAACAACCCAAACGGAATGGTGACAAATTGGTGTAACCCAAACAGAGTGGAAAAGTTAGTTTTCTCTTGGGATATGGGAGTCAAGGAAATCTGCCAATACCCCTTGGTTAAGTCCAATGTCGAATAAAAGCAAGCCGCGCCTAACAGATCGAGAAGATCATCAATGCGAGGCATCGGATATGTGTCAAATTTAGACACCATGTTGACTTTGCTAAAGTCCACACAAAAACAGAAAGACCCATTGGTCTCGGGCACCAAGAACACCAGGCTGCTCCAGTTGCTGTGGGACTCATGGATTATTTACATGTTGAGCCTAGCCTTGAGTTCATCCCGAACCAATTTTCTTTTTGTTTTTCAGGTAACCGGTATGGGCTGCATACAACCACACCTGGAGGAGTCTCAAAGTGGTGTTCTATGAGATCCGTGCAACCGGGTAGAGGTGAAAACACATCAAAAAATTCCTCTGGCAGTCTGTGCTCTCTGGGATGGTGAGAGGTGGTCTCCACAGTGGACTGGGGTGAATTGGGCCTCACTTTTTAGACTTACCTCCAGTCTCAGCTCCTCCCTCTCGGGAACCACTGTCACCAGAGCCATAGGAACCACCTCACTCCATGGTTTCAGGAGATATTTGCAGTGTATCACCTCTATCTGTTTGACTGACCTCATAGTCAACTTCTGAGACTCGCTGTGTGACCTGAAATGGTCCTTGCCACTTTGGGAGTAATTTAGAGCTCGTCGTGGGTAGCAAAATGAGCACTTCGTGTCCCGGTAGAAATGCCCTTAGCCTTACCCCTGTCATACAGCTGGGATTCATGTTCTTGCATCTGTAGCAAATTCTCCTGTGTTAATTCCCCCAGTGTGTGGAGTCTTGTTCTCAGGTCAAGAATGTATTGAATTTCATTTTTGCTGTTAGAAGGTCCCTCCTCCCAGTTTTCCCTAATGATGTATAATATGCCATGAGGCTTGCATCCGTACAATAATTTGAACAGGGAAAACCCCATGGAGGCTTCTGAGACCTCTCATACTGCAAATAAGAGGGTCTTGAGCCACTTATTCCAATTCTGTGTCATCATGAACAAACTTACAAATCATATTTTTTAGCATCTGTTTAAACCACTCCACCAGGCCATCTGTTTGCTGATGGTAAATACTGGTACAAATGGATTTAATCCCTAATAATTCATAGAGCTCGCATAGTGTCCATGACATAAACATAGTGCTTTAGTCAGTCAGGATCTCTTTTGGGATCCTGACTCGGAAGATAACACAGAAGAGTGCCTCTGAAACATTGCGTGCTGTGAGGTTGCACAGAGGCACAGCTTCCAGATATCACGTTGCATAATCCACCAGGACTAACATAAAGCGATATCCTTGTGTGCACCTTTCTAATAGCCCAACCAATGCCAATATCATTCCAATTCTTTTAAAGGGGACCTAGATTAAGGTTAATGGACTTACTGGTGCTTTTGGGGTGGCCAGCGGATTCACCAGCTGACATTCGCAACATGCCACACACTACCTGCAAACATTGCCGCAAATGCCCAAAAAACGAGCCATTAGATGGTTTAGTGTCTCATCCTGCCCTAAGTGCCCCACCATCAGAATATGGTGAGCCACCTGGAATAACATTTCCTGATGGCTCTTTTGTACCAACAACTGGGTCGTTTCTTCTTTAGTTCAAGTGTCCTGTGTCACTCGATATAACCTACCCTTAATAATTGGGAAATACGGGTGGGAGAGGCTGAATTTGCTGACCATCACGTGGTTGAAAGACATGCCTCAGGGTCTCATCGTGTGACTGCTCCAAGTGGAAATCCCACAGGGGAATCCCTGCCAAGGTGGATGGGTGAGGCAAGGACTAACCGCCACCTCCACTTTATGTTTTTGCCCCGTGGAATTTAATACTGACTGGCATGCTGATCCTGGAAATGCCCAGCTTTCCCACTGCACTTGCAGACCTGCCTGGGCTTTCTTGGTGGGCGTGGAAGGTTCTAGCTGTGTTTTATATATATTTATATATACATATACATACATATATATACATATACATACATATATATATACACCTGCTCATTTTGCAGTTATCCAATCATTCAATCATGTGGCAGCAGCATAATACAAAAAAATCATGCAGATACAGGTCAAGAGCTTCAGTTATGTTCACATCAAACATCAAAATGAAGAAAAAGTGAGATCTCTGTGACTTTAACCGTGGTGATAGCTGTTGATGCCAGATGGACTGGTTTGAGGATTTCAGAAATTGCTTCTCTCCTGGGATTTTCACACACAACAGGCTCTTTCACACAACAAAACTGTGCGAAAAACAAAAAACATCCTGTGAGCGGAGGGTCTGCAGGCTGAAACACCTTGTTGATGAGAGAGATCAGAGGAAAATGACCAGAATGGTCTGAGCTGACAGGAAGTCTATTGTAACTCAAGTAAGGACTCTTTACAACCGTGATGAGCAGAAAAGCATCCCAGAATGCACAACACATCAAACCTTGAGGTGGATGGGCTACAACTATACTACTATACTACTATATCCTTCCTGGCAGCTCGAACCAATCTGCATGCTCAGTTGAGTTGAGGTCAGGTGACTGACTCGGCCATTTAAGAAGATTCTGTTTCTTGGCCTTTGCCTTTCGCAGTACGTTTTGGGTCATTATCCATCCGTACTGTGAAGCGCCATCCTATCAGTTTTGCAGCATTTGACTGAATCTGAGTAGAAAATATAGCCCTATACACTTGAGAATTCATCCTGCTTACTTCTATCAGCAGTCATATCATCAATAAACACCAGTGACCCAGTTCTGTTGGCATCCATACATGCCCATGCCATAACCACTGCCTTCACCATGTTTGACAAATGATGAGGTATGCTTTGGAGCCCTTCCTTTCCTTCTCCATACTCTTCCGATCATTCTGGTACAAGTTAATTTTTGTTTCATCTGTCCAAAGAATCTTGTTCCAGAACTGGGCAGACTTTTTAGATGATTTCTGGCAAAGTCTAATTGGAAAGTCTAATTTCTGTTCTTGAGAGTTACCTTTCCATCCACAGCTGACGCTCGACCGTGTTCTTCCAGACCTTTTGGTGTTGCTGAGCTCGCCAGTGCATTCCTTCTTTTTAAGAATGAACCAAATTGGTGCCCTCGCTACTCTTAAAGTTTCTGCTATCTCTCTGATTTGTTTTTTCAGCCTAACGATGGCCTCCTTCACTTGCATCGACACTTCTTTGAACCGCATATTGAGAGTTCCTATGAACAGCTACCAAATGCAAAATCAGCACTTGGAATCAACTCCAGACCTGTTATCTCCTTAATTTGACATGAAATATTGAGGAAACACCTGACCCTGAAACTGCTTATCAGTCAATTGTCCAATTACTTCTGAGCCTTTGAAAATGGAGGGACTATGTAAAAAATGGCTGTAATTTCTAAATGATTAATGCAATATTTTTGTTAAACCTCTTGAATTAAAGCTGAAAGTCTACACTGCAGTCACATCTTGATTGCTTCCTTTCAAATCCATTGTGGTGGTATCCAGTGTTCAAATCCAGATGCAAAATTATGAAAATTTTTGGTGTCCAAATACACACACACACACACAAACACTGATCAGCCATAACATGAAAACCACCTGCCTAATATTGTTTAGGTCCCCTTGTGCCACCAAAACACCTCTGACCCATCAAGGCATGGACTCCTCAAGACCTCTGAAGGTGTGCTGTGGTATCTGGCACCAAGACGTTAGCAGCAGATCCTTTAAGTCCTATAAATTGCGAGGTGGGGCCTCCCTGGATTAGACTTGTTTGTCCAGCACATCACACAGTTGCTCAATTGGATTGCGATCTGGGGAATTTTTGAGGCTAAGTCAACACCTTGAACTCTTTGTCATGGTCCTCAAACCATTCCTGAACAATTTTTGCAGTGTGGCAGGGCGCATTATCCTGCTAAAAGAGGCCACTGCCATTAGGAAATACTGTTGCCATGAAGGGGTGTACTTGGTCTCCAGCAATGTTTAGGTAGGCGGTACGTGTTAAAGTAACATCCACATGAATGCTAGGACCCAAGGATTCCCAGCAGAACATTGCCCAGAGCATCACATTGCCTCTGCTGTCACCCGGTCATCTTCATGCTCCTTGTTCCAGTTCTGATGCTCACGTGCACATTGTAAGTTCTTTCGGCAGGGGAGAGGGATCAGAATGGACACTCTAACCAGTCTGCAGCTACGCACTTTCATGCGCAGCATGCTGCGATGCACTGTGTGTTTTGAAACCTTTCTATCATAGCCAGCATTAAATTTTTCAGCAATTTGTGCCACATTAGCTCTTCTGTGGGTTCAGTCCAAACGGGCTAGCTTTCACCCCCCACAACCATCAATGAACCTTGGGTGCCCATGACCCTGTCGCTGGTTCACCGGTTGTCCTTCCTTGAACCACTTTTGGTAGGAACTAACCACTGAATACTGGGAACACCCCACAAGACCTACCATTTTGAAGATGCCCTGACCCTAGCCAACACCATTTGGCCCTTTTCAAAGTTGCTCAGATCCTTATGCTTGCCCATTTTTCCTGCTTCCACCACATCAACATCAAGAACCGATTGTTCACTTGCTGATTAATATACCCCACCCCTTGTTAGGTGCCATTGTACTGAGATAAACAATGTTATTCATTTCAGCTGTCAGTGGTTTTAATGTCATGGCTATATTTATTTATTTATTTATTTATTTATTTATTTATTTATTTACACACAGAAGTTGTCCCAAAAGATGTCTTTGTAAACACACACAGAGTTGTCTCTTTCAACTTTGGCTCCCAGTTTGGCAACAGTGTCGTGTGTGATGTGCTTGCCATGTTTCCTTTTAAAGTTCATTGCAACCTTGCGACAGCTTCCCAATCCAGCCATGAGAATGATTTCAAAACATTCTTCTTTTGTCAAAGGCATTGTTAAAGACTATCTGAAAATATATATATATATATGAATGAGGAATATGAATTCTGGAGGACATTTTGCTAAAAAGAGTTAATTTCCCCTATGTGTATATATATATATATATATATATATATATATATATATATATATATATATATACACACACATATATATTCTAATTTTTGTTTTCTGATTACTTCCAATGAAAAAAATAAAAACATGTAGTGACATGTATAATGCAGATTATATATCATATATCATATATATCATATATCATATATATCATATATATATATTATAATATATATATATATATAATATATAATATATATAATTTCCATTATACATGTCACTACATGTTTTTATTTTTTTCATTGGAAGTAATCAGAAAACAAAAATTTGAAAATTAAACAAATTTTATTTATTTAACTAATTGGGATGGAGTTAATACCTAAGGCCAGTGTTCTTAGTACTAGTAAATTTTATAAAAGGAGTTATTCGTCTAACCCTTGGAAATAGTCCATCATAAAGTGGGACATTGAGTCCTAAGCGTTCATGCAGTGGAACCATTATTGAATCATGGCCATAAAACTGTTTTACCTTTTACTGTCATGGATGATTGTTTATTTAAATAGTCTGCTCTGTGTCTCTGTTCACCTTCAGACTACTCAGTAAAAGCAGGATAGAGGTGTCTCCTTAGTGGAAGGGCAGATGAAGCAGGAAATGGAAAGTTTCATTGTGAAATTCTCTGAACTTTGCTATAATAAACGGCTAATAAATATGTCAGACTTTTTGTCTCATGATAGCACTGAGACTATTTTGCCAGCTTTGTCCCATCAGACTCACATCAACCCATTTAACGTGATCTTGCCAGGTAGCCAGCTAACTATATTTTCTTGTCTATTATCCATCCCATGTTAAAAAGAGGGCAGAGAAGGGCTGACAAACTGCAGAGCAACAGATGGGCTATATTCAGTAATGATAAACCTACAAATTAACCTGAATGTCTGATAAAAGGGCCAGTGAAGGTAGATGCTAAGTAGGTGTACCTAAATTGAGCACTGTGTAGATTTAGACAGTAATGTAATTTCAATATTGCAGTCCCTGTTTCTAAATGGCCAGAGAGAAAGCTATGGTTTATGACTAATAATTGTAATAATTTGTGGACTAATATTAGCAACTTATACTAGTCGTTATTAACTATCTCTTATATGTTCATGAATTTTCATTAACTGTAGAAAGTTTACAGTACATTAGTCAGCTGTGGACTTTCAAGGTTGAAAAATTCTCAAATGTTTGAAGACAAAAGTAAATTTAACTTCACTGCAAATGTACTGGAGTGACTTTTGCACTGAATTTATCTTCTGTTTTAAACTCTCTTTGAGTTTAACTGATGTAAATTGTTACAGAGGTAATTCTGTGAAAGTGTGTTTAATTACAGTTTAATCATTTACAATTTACCGGAAGGCAATACAGTAACAGCACTGAGGTCTGCTGCCGGTGAGTTTGTATATATGGGGGGGGTTCTGTTTGTGTGTGTAAGTTTGTAAGAGCACAGCGTTCCCTCGCCCCATCATGCCCTCAGCCTTGAACAACAAACAAAGTAGGACAAGTCCCCTGAGTGAGGAGGGAGCGAAAGCTGAATGAGTGAGAGAAAGAGGGAATGAGGAAAAGGTGTAAGTAGCCCCATGTACTGTACTTACCAGTACACAAGAAATAGTTTAAAGTAGAACTTTAACCTCTTTTCCTATTTTATAATGATAAATTAAAGGACAAATATCCCAAAATAATTATGTGAAAAACATCACTCCTGTTTTGTGGATACTACTAATGTGTTAATGGAAATACCTAGAAATATGACATATAGAAAATACATTTAATGAATCAATCACTCCACTGGCCTTTTTTCGTTTCTACTTTATCACAAAAAACATAAAAATATCTTTGTAAGTAAAGGTGAGAACAAATAAACACCTCCTGTTCAGTGCAGAAATTAGTCCTCTTTACTATTTCTAATTAATTATTTTATTCGTGCGTGTATCTGTGTGTGTGTGTGAGCATGCACATCTCAGAATTCATAACACATCAAACCTTGAGGCAAATGGGCTACAACAGCCGAAGACCTGTGGAAGACTGGAAAAAGACCAGATGATGTTAAATTAAGTTGGTGAGCCTGTGCTCACATTCCTGTTTTTGGCTGATTGGAATGGAACCCACTGGGATGCGTTGTGTATTCTGAGATACTTTTCTGCTCACCATGGTTGTAAACAGTGGTTATTTGTGTTACCATAGCAATCCTGTCAGCTGAAACTACTCTCGCCATTCTCCTCTGACCTCTCTTCAACAAGGTATTTCTGCCTGCAGAACTGCTGCTCACTGGATGTTTTTCCACCATTTTGTGCAAACTCTAGAGACTGGTCAAAATCACTGAGATCACATCAGAAGTATTGGGGGATCAATATAGTTTGCAGAATTATTTACAAATAAAAAATATAAAAGATTGCAGAAGTACCTCCTTTGCTATGAACACCCTAAGTCAGATCTTTTGGAAAGAGAATGGTTAGAGAGTCGGACTTGTAACCCGAAGGTGAACCTGAAGGTCGTGGGTTCGAGTCTCAGGCCGGCAGGGATTGTAGGTGGGCGGAGTGAATGAGCAGCGCTCTCTTCCACCCTCAATACCACGACTGTGGTGAGACCCTTGAGCAAGGCACCGAACCCCCAACTGCTTCCCGGGCGCCCCAAGAAAAAAAGGCTGCCCGCTGCTCTGTGCGTGTGCGTGCGTGTGTGTGTGTGTGTGTGTGCGCGCGCGCACTTGGATGGGTTAAATGCAGAGCACCATACTTGGCCACAAGTCACTTCACTTCACTTAACTTCTGGCACTGAAGTTACTACACTATTTTGCCCCTAGTGGATTAAGACTAACTCTTTTTTTCTAATATTTCAAATCTGTTACGGTCCACAATGCGATTTAAATTCAGAGAATGGATTCTAAATTAATCTGTTGGGCCAGATCAGAACGTTTATTGGGTTGATCCTGGCCCACGGGCCATATGTTTGACACTCTAGTCTACAGGAAACTGTATGTAGGGTTTTCCCTGGAAGCATTTTTTTGAATGTCTAAATGTTTTGTTTTCCTAAAATTTGTTTTCAGTTATATGTTCATTGCTTTCCTCTCAGTCCAACTCTTTTTCATTGTCCATGTCCATGGGATTTGTCTATGGGAGACCTCCTGCAAGACCCCTTCCTCGTTTCTGTTCACATCATAACAGATCCAGGTGAGGCAAAAACACTCCAAAGTGCTGCAGACCAACTCCTCTCCCTCCTCCACCCACAACTGACACTCTTCAGAGTGTCAGAGCGAGCAGAAAGGCCCCAACTGAGGCCATGGTGCCTTACGGACCTCCAAGTATCTCTTCGTCCATGCTTATCTGTCATCCTCTTCCTGCAAGAAGGTTCTGGAGGGGAAGAGAGCCATGAGCAGCAGCTGAGGCGCCCTCCATGGCGTTACCACCACACAGAGCAAGTAAAAGACTTGTCATTTTCCCCAGCAATGCAAGATTTCTTCATACTAGCCCCTGGAACACCACTCTGGGCCTTGCGGCAGGTACATGGAAAGGAGATTGTAAGATTCACTATTTATTGCAGATATGAGACCTACAATGATCAGGTGCGTCTCTACAGACTGCTTCTGCGTCGCCCTCTAGCACAGAGAAACAGGCTTTATAGCTTCTGTGTGGTCTACTCCAACCACCATATGGAGATTCAGCTATCATTTAAGAGGTCGCCACGAGGACAGGATCCTACCCCCACAGAATGCACCTTTATGGAGATACGTGTGACAAATATGGGTGGACTCATACCACTTCTGCCCTATCCCTGTAGACCAATCAGTGACATACGTTGGCAAACCAAGGATTACGATGGGAATAAGATATTGCTGCAGGTGAGACTCTGTGTGTTGTGTGTGCTGATTAAAATTGCATGAATGAGCTATCTAGCTCATAATACTGAAGTTTGGGGGAGGTTATTTACAAATAAAAAATGTAAAAGATTGCAGAAGTACCCCCTTTGATGTGAAACCCCTAAATTGGTGTGTGTGTTTGTGTGTGTGTATGTGTGTGTGTGACCAAGACAATGTTTTTATAGGAAGCATTAGACAAGTGAAAACAGTGGGAGATAGGGGTCTGGACAGCAGCGTGGGCTGGGAAGAGATTAAGTTGTCAGGTTGAATTGGCTGGAAATTTCAAATTAACATGTCATATGCCAGCTCAGATACATCCCACTTCATCTGAAAGTAGTATCGCCAAAGACCTGCCTCCAAATTTCTGTAATGACTTAACACAGAGCTGCAGGTATCATAACAGAGAAGGCTCATTCCACAGACCTGCATGAAGAGTGTGCTCACACATCTTAGCTGAAAGAAGCATATCTCTAAAGCTTTGTGTATATCTCCCAAAGTTTTATGAAACCAATACACTAAAGTAAAATATTGTATAATGTGTTTCTACCTCTGTTTAATGTCAGGATAAGTAGGTGAGAGAACAGAAAAAGAGGAGCTGGACATCAAGGAAAAGTAAAAGAAGTTGAAGTATATAATCATAAAGGAAAGAATTGATATGATGTCTACATAACTGGTGCCCATGATTAATAATTAGGGACATGGAGAGGAGCTGATGGAGAGTATGTCAGTTTGATGTGAAAGCAAGAGAGAAAAAAGTAAGAAGGAGAGATGGAGAAAAGCAGAGGCAGAAAAAGAGAGAGAGAGCGGAAAGGAGCTACAGAAAAAGGACAGCGAATTCCCAGCTCTCAGTGCAGTGAGGTGTGGAGTAAGAAACAGTGTTTTGTCACACTGTGACATCCCTCCCCACCCATCTCTACCCGCCTCCCCATACACACGTGTTTGTCTTACTGTCCTACTGAGGACCTTTCATTTACATAATTATTAATGCAGCTAATTAGTGCTATGCTACACCTAAACTTAACCTTGAAAATCCAAACAAAAAATGCAGTTGTCCCCGTATAGTCAATATCGTCAGATATTTCTATCAGATATAAAACTCCCAGATATTGCAACATTAATTAAGTGTTGAATGTTTCAGTATTTCATGAAGATGTGTTTGTTGTGCCATGTAGTAGCAAATATTAAAACACACGCGCACATACACACACAAACACACACATAGCGTCTTCAATCTTATAGAAAATACCAATCAGAATAAGAAGCACTAATTGCCAAATAAAAGACGTATGAGGGCAAAAATCTCTTTAAGATGATGAGAATTGTGTATTCAAATGTGTCCAAACTTTAAGGCATTATAAGGACATTTTCACACTTGGTCTGAACACTTAACATATTCTGTAGTCCTTCTGTGAGATTATATGTTACCCAAATATATAATATAAGGACATCTGTAAAGTTGTACAGTTTTAAAGTTTGTACAGTTACATTATAAATCCCAGTGATTAGGGAAAAGTTACTCACTGCCAGATGTATGTAGTCAAGACATTCACATTTTTTGGGTGAATCAATAAAGTATTATGACTACAGTCATGACCATAGCGGAGGGATGTTAATACTTTCAACTTAGACCACACCATCAGACTCAGATTTAACCCTAACATTAATCAAGTCTTGTAGAAATGTTTATTCATACATGTTTAAGGGTCCCTTTCATTTTAAAGTAGAGGTAATGGGGTTTAGTGTCCTCTGCTGTAAGTGTTCAGAGGCCCAGGTGTGGATCTTTATCAGCTCACTACCCTGGGGCAGTGATAGGAAACTGGAGTACCCAGGGGAGGCCCCTGCACATGTAGAGCAGAGGCAGGAAGTGAACCACCAACCCCAGAGGCACAAGGCATATGTGCTAGCCACTAAGCCACCATGCCCCCTATCAAATCACTAGTCACTAGCAAAACAAACAGATTGAATAGCTAGGAGAATTTGCGTACAACAGGCACCGTGAATTTGGGTGCTGAGTCTTATTGGACAGGCATGTTATTGAAAGACAACTGGATGTCATTATGCATTTTTGAGGTTATTGCAAAACAGGATGTGATTTTACTCATTGTATTAGTCTACATTTCAGTTTTTTAAATAAGTAAGTATAGTTGTGCATAAAACTTTGATTAAATCTGACCTGTTTTAAAACCTGTCCATAAATATAGTTCATATATGTCATATAATGGGAGGCTAAAACGGATGCAGTTGCATTTGAGCGTACTTTAATAAAAGGCAGGCAGACAAATCCAAAAACTTAGGCAAGGTCACACCAAGGCAAAAACACAAGAACCAAGAAGCTAGCAAAAGTAAAAAAAAAAAAAAAAAAAAAAAATTAAAAAAAAAGGCTGAAAAAAAAAATCTGAGCCTGTGGGTGTGAAAGTCCAATATATAGTACCGGTGGTGATCAGTGACAGGTGACAACAATCTCTGACAAAAGCACCTCTAACTCAGGTTCAGTCAAATATTTTGGATGTATATGAGATAAAAATTGTTATTTACATGTAATATGCATATATGACATGCCCCCAAAGGTATTAGTTGGGGTTTGTTTCCATGCAGCTGAAGCTAATTCATCATTTGCGCTTAAATCACTTGCGCTTAAACAGTCATATGAAATTTGATGTCATACGACTGTTTCATGAATAAGACAGAAGCTTTGTACATGTCACAGTGTACTCTCATTCTGTACTTTTCTATGCAACTTTGATGAATAAGGGCCTAACATCTGTATGTAGCAGTGGTATAGCCAGGAAATATTTGTTATTTAACCATTTATTATTTAACGATTTTATTGGCACAATCTGCTGTTAACCAATGCCATGTTATTGATGTTGCCATAAAATACCTTTATGATTAGAATAATA
>CM075007.1:1615940-1629401 GCA_037576675.1 Pangasius sanitwongsei
GCCTGAAGGTAGAAACTCCTCCTGAGTCTCTCTGTGTTGGTCCTCAGGATCCGGCAGCACTTCCCTGATGGGAGCACTGAGAAGAGACTGTTCCTGAGGCGGTGAGAGTCTTTTACAATCCTCCTGGCCCTGGTCTTGCATCTCTGGTTGTAGATGAATGTGATGCAGGGGAGAGAAGTCCTGATGGTCTTCTCCGCTGCCCTCACCACTCTGGACAGTACATTGGTCTGGACAGTTCCTTGGCCGTGGTGCCTCCGAACCAGGTGGTAATGTCCGGTGAGAAGACTCTCCACAGCCCCAGTGTAGAAAGCCTTCAGCACCCTGTGAGAGACCCTGGACCTGGCCAGAAGTCATAGATGGTAGAGACGCTGGTGCACTCTTGTCACCAAGCTGTATGTGTGTAGTCCATTCCAGGTCTTCTGTGAGATGGAGCCCAAGGTATTTGAAGCTGCTCACCCTCTCGACCGTGGCCCCATTGATCAACAGGGGGCTGTAGTTCCTCACCTGCTTCTTCCCGTAGTCAATAATCATCTCTTAGGTCTTGGTGACATTCAGGGAGAGATTGTTATTCCAACACCATGTGGAGTGGATATCCACTTCCTCTAAACCTTCTCATCATTGTTGTTGATGAGGCCTACAACCACTGTGTCATCGGTGAACTTCACCAGCCTGTTGGAGCTATGTGTGGCCGTGCAGTCACTGGTGTAAAGGGAGTACAGCAGTGGGCTGAGGACACAGTTCAAGGGTAGGATGCGACGTTACTTCAGTTTGTAAGTACCATGAAAAGAAATTTCTATCAAAATATGACCTATTTGGTAACAGTTGGAATGTGTAATCCCTTGGAATATCACAAAAAACCTATTACAAAAGGACTACGAGAAATTCGACTAGAGCACATATCAAAGGAAATGAACTATTCTCTAAAACTTGTCCCTGGTAGGTCACTGTGTCCCACTTGCTACAAAAATATTTTTGTGATTGAAAAAGAAAAATGTATCAAGCAGAGTGAGGACTATGTATTTACCAACCATACACCTGTACCAACAAGATAGATCAGGGTTCTTCAAATCTGGCCCTCGAGGTCCACTGTCCTACTGAGTTTAGCTCCAACCCTAATCAAACACACCTGAACAAGCTAACCAAGGTCTTCAGGATTACTAGAAAATTACAGTCAGGTTTTCCCCCAGATTTCTACTAGCCCTAGCTCTGTAACCAGTGTAATTTCAAACTCAACATTTTTACAGAATGCTACTGTTTGGAGGTTGGAGCTAAAACAGATTTAAAGAACCCTGTCATCATGCTTCACTGTTGCCAATATCAAATGTAGTAACATAAAGAAAATAAAATAAATAAAAAATAAATAAAATTAAGGAAAACTAAAAATGGTCAAGCAACCTGTATTGGACCACTTGAGATGGAATGACCCTTTTTCATTTTTTTGCCATAGAAACAAACAGAGTTAAAATAATAATAATAATCCTGAGTGAAGTTTAAACATCTTTATTTTGAAGTAAATATCAGTGAAGCTGATAAAACCTGGAATATTCTGAATAAATTACCTATGAGTAGTAAAAAAAAAATGTGCTAAAAACATGTCAATATGTCATATGTCAATATGTCAATCAAATAATGTTTGATTTACAGGAAACTTCACACAGTAACCTACAATGTTTGTAAAAGTTTTACAGGCTCCCTAAGCTAGAATTAAACACTATGCTAAAAATATTGGCAAACTGAAACATAATATCAAATGACATCTTTGCACATAATTCATTAACAGCTCATTAGCTAAGATTTACATGATCAGATAAATAAATATCTATTTTATTATGGTGAATTATGGTTATTATTATAGTTTATCTGCATTGGTTTCTTCCATTCCAGGTTGAGTTTTTTTTTTTTTTTCAAATTTATTTCAAAACCAAATGCATAGCAATTTGACAACTAAGAAGTAATATAATATTGAATGACGAGTGAAAATGTTACAGGGAATTAAAAGAGCAACAGTGTCCAGAAACACCATGACCCTTACCAGGATAAAGCAGTTACTGAACATGAATGAATGTATGAATTAATGTACATATTTCTTTGATTGTCAACTCCAGACTGAAAGAGTAGGAGGCACAGGGATCCTACATTCCCTGAAGGATATCTTCCAGTCCATGTGAATGTGTGTAAACTTTGTTAATCAGTACAATGACAAAAAACTTTAACAACAACATCATAGTGTGCACTGTTTTAGGTATGTTTTTAGGTATGTTAAAAGTACTAATACTGTGAGAGAAAAATTACATTTACAGTAAACATTTTACTGTGAAATAAGCTACAGTGACAACTTGTGCAATTCAATTCAATTTTATTTATATAACACAATAGATATTGTCAAAAAGCAGCTTTACAGAAATCTAAATGTAGTTTTACATTCCTAATGATAAAGCCAGAGGTGACAGTGTCAAGGAATATAGATTATATATACAGTATATACAATACACACACTATACATATATATATATATATATATATATATATATATATATATATATATATATATATATATATAGCCTTTCAATCCTATATACGTCATTAGGAGTACTTTATAATACTGTAATGTAGTGTGTATAAGATAGGGGTGATATGATCAAATAAATAAATATACAGATCTGGACAGTATGCTTTTCCTATATTGAGCTGCCCCTTTATATAGCTGACGCAGCTCACTCACAGTGTATCTCTGATAAAAAAAAAATTCTTTAATTAATTTAATTGTAAAACTTGTATGCTCATTGCATGTGTTTTTCATTATTCTTCAATGAATGTTCGCCATTGTTATTAATAGAAAATCTTTCTAAGGAATACATTTTGACTCTCAGCACTGTAAGAGCATGCTGTTCATCTGACTAGCACAGATATGTTTAAGATGTCAGTGATGTTCATTATTCATTGATTGATAGTTGGATATGAGGTTCTGCCCATTTGAGAGATCTCTCAGTTATTATAAGAAGCTGTGCATCCAGGCAGAACAAATGAAGGGCACACTGTCCAGTAAATGCCAATATACACAATTTGTATAAAGACTGTTGAGTTTAAACACAGAGACTGTTTTGGTTTGAACGTTGGTGTAAAAGTTACTCTCTTGTAACGGTGCTGTGGTAGCACCGCATTGCGTCTGTTAAGCAGACAAAGAAAATGTCCCAGTATTTGTAGGGAACGGGATTCCTTTTTTTTTTGGTGTATGAATCTTTTCTCATGTTTTGTGGCAGACAGACATATTTTGTTTAACGCATCTTTTCTTTGTGAGGTAAGTCAGTTTTGGTAAAAAGTTAGCGAATCTTTTTTGTTTGTTGTTTTTTCGGGTCCCGTTCCTGAGGTAATTGTTTTGTTATTTAATTAGCCACTTTCGTTGAGCTTTCTAAAAACAAATTAATTTGAACACAAACTAAATTAAATCGGCATCACCAAAACGCCCAAACAAATAACCTGTTGTCTTGAGTTGTGATTTTTGAGACAAGATTTTTCCTTTTTTTTTTTTTAAATATATATAATTATTGTACGTTCTCTCATACCCCTAGGCCATAGGGAACGTAACAATAGACTGTGGCATTCAAGCGATGATTGGTATTAATGGGCCCAAAGTGTGCCAAGAAAACATTCCCCACACCATTACACCACCTCCACCAGCCTGGACTGTTGACACAAGTCAGGTTGGGTCCATGGATTCATGCTGTTGGCACCAAATTCTGACCCCACCATCTGTGTGCCTCAGCAGAAATTGAGATTGGTCAGACCAGGCTACGTTTTTCCAGTCTTCAACTGTCCATTTTTGGTGAGCCTGTGCCCACTGCAGCCTCAGCTGTCTGTTCTTGGCTGACAGACGTGGAACCCAACATGGTCTTTTGTTGTTGTAGCCCATCCGCCTCATCGTTCGACATACTGCGCATTCTGAGAGGCTTTTCTACTCACAATTGTACAGTGGTTATCTGAATTACTGTAGCCTTTCAGGTAGCTCAAACCATTCTCTGTTGACCTCTCTCATCAACAAGGCATTACCCTCAGCAGAACTGCCACTCACTGGATGTTTTTGCTTTATTGCACCATTCTGAGTAAACTCTAGTGACTGTTGTGTGGGAAATCCCCAGGAGATCAGCAGTTATAGAAATACTCAAACCACCCTTTTCTGGCACGAACAATCATGCCACAGTAAAAATCACTGACATCCCTATTCTGATGGTTGATGTGAACACTGAAGCTGCTGGCCCATATCTCCATGATTTTATGCACCACACTGCTCCAATATGATTGGCTGATTAGATAATTACATGAATGAGTAAGTGTACAGGTGTTCCTAATGACATGCTCCATTCACCCCCAGGGAAGTGGTGCATCCAGGCAAGACCCAACACAATGTATTAAAAGCCTGCAGTCCAACGAACATTCATCTTTCCTCACATGAAACCACAGTGTACTTAAATCTGCTATAGAAGCCCACTGAATCAATGCGTCAGTGGAGATCAGCAGTGCGTCTGCAGGCTTCAAGGAGATTTTCATGCAGGAAGCACTGTCCCCCAAAACAGTTTGCAGTGTGAATAGTCAACAAACAGCACCATATTTGTTGTTTTATTTTGCTATTCCACCAACAGTGATGAATAATAGACACATCAGTAAAGATTTCATTACTGCATTTGAATGAAATTTTAAAGGAAGCCAGGCTTCTTGTGTTAAAGCAATCTCTTTTGGTTAAAACATTTGAAATATCTGTTGTTTCGTGTTTTTATTTTTATTTCATTTGCAAAATGTTGTATAAAATGACCCTTTCTAACAGCATACCCATGAGAGAAGTGTCTACTCAACTATTTACAATATTTTTGTAACAAACAAGCTGATTTTTGAAGACCACTGATGCCTCAGTGGTACTCTAATGGTGGAATGTCCCTTATATTATCATCCTGGAAAAAAAACTTTCCTAATTTTAATGTTTGAGAGATAAAACAAAGGAAGACACACTGTTCAACCTTTAATATTAGCAAAAAAAAGCAGAAAATGTAGAATTCACAATGCTGTAAAAAGCCAATTTCCAGAAATCTATACAGGGTAAAAACACACAATTTACTGTTTAAGATTATCGAAATTTTTTGCTGTTTAATCCACCTGTGTAACTGAATCAAACATGCTACACTGTTTTTATCATACAGCCCAATGAACCCCCTGCAGTTTGCTTGGGGGAAAAAAAAAAAAAAAACAAGCAGGAAGTTAGGCTTTTATTAGTCTAATTCTTCAGCTTCATCACCATAACAACTTGTTTAAACAAACATGTCTATTTGTCATGATGTCATCTCAGGAAACACAACAGTATAATGGTTATTCTCTGTAGGTCGGTGACTGACCACCATTCTCTTTATCTTTAGGCAGGTCTATTCTGTCATCAGTGCCATAACATTTCGGGGGGTGGGGTCTAAAACTAGGGGGGGTCTAAAACTAGGTTTAGACCTCTGGTTGTCCCTCGGTCACATTTCTCATGTGAAACTCATGACAAAAAAAAGACAAACAGAACATGAAACACTTTCACAAGGGCACTTAATGTATGAAGAAAGGAACTATAGCTGGCCACAGTCTACAACTGTTATCTTTTTGCTCGGTTTGCCATTCTTAGAGCCCAGCGCTCCCATTTGCTTCACCACATCCATGCCGTCTTTGACCATGCCGAAAGCAACATGTTTGAAGTCCAAATGCTCCGTTTTCTTTAATGTGATGAAAAATTGAGAGTTGTTTGTGTCTCTGCCACGATTAGCCATGGACAGTATACCTGGGCCTGTGTGGCGCACTTCAAAGTTCTCGTCCTCAAACTTGTCCCCGTAGATACACTTTCCACCCAAGCCATCCTGTTTGGTTATATCACCACCCTAACCAAACACAAAACATTGATGAAATGACATGATATAATGGATTATTCAGTTTACTCAAAAGGATCAGCAATTTGAATAACAATGAGTATTTTTATTCAGATAAATGTTGATAAATTAACATATTTAACACACAAGTAAAGTTGTTAATGTGTTACTGGTCTACTAAACTGATTCTTCTGGTCCCTGTCCACTACACTAGACTAAGTGTAATGTGGCCCTAAAATGAGTTTGACACCCCTGACCTAACTGAATATTAGAATACAAATGAAAGGTTACCTGACACATGAAATCAGGGATGATCCTGTGAAAAATGGAATTTTGGTAGCCAAATCCTTTCTCTCCAGTGCACAAAGCTCTGAAATTTTCTGCAGTTTTAGGGACGATGTTGGCAAAAAGCTCTATTGTGATCTTGCCGATTGGCTCATCGTCAGCAGCTACACTGAAAAATACCACTGGGTTGCTCGGTATAGAAAGTTCCATGACCTTAGAAGACTGGGCTGAGTCCACTTGAGACATGCACCTCTGACAATCTGTAAAAGTTTTCCTGAAGGATTCAGCGAGTTCAGGTGTCTTGAATTTGGCAGCAAGCTGCTCCACCTTGGCGTCACCTTCTGTTTGGTAAAAAGAACAAATTTTGTACAACCAAGGTAGAGGTTTAAAACTCAAACTTGCCAACACACTGAAGAAAAATATACTGGAATATCTGTACAACATCTTCAAGTGTCCTAACCTGCATAGTCGTTAGCCGTCCAAACCAGTGCATTAGCAGAGGTGTTCATGGGTTTCAGCTCGATGTCCTTGGTGATGGTGTGGTTAGCGCACACCTTTAAAACTTGGTCACGCCTCATCAGGACACGGTAGTACTTTTTCACTGGGTGGAAGAGGATCTTCAGATCACCAACTCCACGCTCTTTCCACTGGCTCAAATCACGATCCCATCTGAACAGTTTTGCCCTCTGCTTGAAAAGAATCTCCTCATCTTCTTCACCAGACTTCACCTCGACCTGAGAAGGGGGGGGGGACAAAAAAAAAAAAAAACGAGGAAGTTTACTAGTTTATAGTTATATATCTATAACATATTTAGTATTCCTTTAAATATATAGTGATAGCAACATCTCAAACTCAAGCTTGAACTCTAACGTCACAATATTTCAGATGTTCTTTGGTGTTTTTATTTGGTTGCAGCAGGACAAATCTGATTTATTATTTAGGCGCGGTTCTTCTTGATCTGACCAAGCATGTTGGTCTTGATGGAAATTTCTGACACCAAAAATTAGACTGCATATTCCATGTGGTTTTAGCTGCAGAAAACCATTCCTTCTCAAATCAGAAATAAACAAACAGGATTTGTGCTCCCTTTTTTTCAACACAGCCTTTCTCTGAGCTTAGAAGCACATATAGAAATGTATATATACACAGTTTAACTGTTTCAGTTACATTTTAGCTGATCCAGAAAACAAATTTTGTATTAAATAAAAAAATTACTTGAATATTAACATACCTCAGGTAAGGAAACAATGGGCTCAAAGTGAATATCATTGTTAGAAACATCTTCATCGCTGCCCTCTTCATCTTCATCCTCATTTCGGGAAGTTGTTGCAGTGGTGCTAAAGACTGCTGCCCCAGCATTCGCCCAGGAGAAGTTTGAGTCTTAAAGGTAAATAAGTAAGTAAGTAAATAAATAAGAGTTTCTGGGTTAAAGATTTGCTTCATTTTGTTCTGCCGAGTGTAGATTTTTCTAATTATTTGAATTTATTCAAATGTTAAACACCCAGGACCAAAAGATGAAATGTCACAATAATTAAAAATGAGATTTTAGTCACATTACAATAGTCAAACTATGCACGAATCAAATTTTAAACTTAAATACAACAGTGTCCCATTTCTGTCTGTATATCATTAGGGAGATGATTTAAAGTGTTTTCCAGTGTTGTCCATGATCTACATGCTATCAACTTTTAATTCAAGCAACTTATTTACATGGCTTGAAACAATGATTAAGATTTCTGCTTTTTGTGTACAGGACAAGGTTGATGCATATTCCACCCTAATGAACAACTTCAATAATGGCAGTGTAATTTCTTATTTTATTGTTTTACATTTTCAATATCTGTGTTAATCGTAAATGGTTTTTGTGAAAACAGTTTTTAAATTGCAAAGCTAAAAAAGTAATAGAAGCCAACCTTTTTTTCCAAAGGCAAATTCCCCAGATTTCTTTGCCAAGTCTGCAAATGTAAATGTACTTAGAGAATCAAATGTGAAAGCAGAAGGGGCATCTGTGGGAGGAGGAAAAGAGACATTAGAACAAACATCAAAATCATAAACTGCCAAGTCATAAAGATGCACAGCTATATTGGTGAAATTTCCACATACCTCAAACCCTATATCTGTAAATTCCTAAAATCTGTGATAGGAATAGGTTTTTTTTCCTACAGCGTGACATTTCTGAGTGAAACAGCACTTTTGAGTGAGTTTTATCTATTTGGATTTGATTTGGGTTGTGAAAAGTGGGCCATCCAAAACAAACAGGGACTACAACGACTACTGATTGGTTAATAACTATTCAAGAAAACATTTAGAAGTCCTGTCTTCAGCTCCTGGATTCCTTTCCCATGCAGGTCATTAGGCCAAAATAAGGAGTAAATTATAACTAGTAGTACAGGTGTTCATGAAGAATCTGAGACCTGATTGTGTACTGTGGTCATGATCGAGTGTGTTAGAGACACACATGCTAGTTTAACGTCTTGAAAAAAGGCTGTCTTTACACAAATTTGGATTCCATAATATGCTCTCTTTACTCCATACTTCCAGACTACACACTATCCACACCTGTCCCTCTCAGGTTAGGGTGAATATTTCAAGTGTCATATGTATGTGAGATAGACTGCAAAATATGGAAATACATTTCACTTCTGTTAGGTGGTTTTAATGACTGTGTTATTAAAAAAAAAAAAAAAAGTGAAGTGACTTCTGGCCAAGTATGGTGACCCATACTCGGAATTTGTGCGCTGCATTTAACCCATCCAAGTGCGCACACACACCCGGAGCAGTGGGCAGCCTTTTTTGCTGTGGCACCCGGGGAGCAGTTGGGGGTTCGGTGCCTTGCTCAAGGGTCTCACCTCAGTCGTGGTATTGAGGGTGGAAGAGAGCGCTGCTCATTCACTCCCCCCACCTACAATCCCTGCCGGACCCGAGACTCAAACCCACGACCTTTGGGTTACAAGTCAGACTCTCTAACCATTAGGCCATGACTGCCCCCAGATAATCTTTTTTCAAACTTGATGAAAATAATTGGTCATTACTTATATTCTTTAGAAAGCTTACCTTGAGCGGTATTTGAGTCAGTTGGTGTTTCAGCTTCATGTGTCTTTGTAGAGAGGTCAATAGGACAGCCATTATCAGCTGTAGCAGGCTGGTCGGTGCAGCTCTCACTGGTTTTCTCTTGCCTGTTTATTTCACTCTGAAACAAGAGAGACTACTGAGAAACAAGAAACACTGTAATATAACTGTGAAGGGCAATTGCTGACACAGTGACAAAGCATGTGCAACCCCAAAGCATAGTTTCTCGATCATGGAAGAAAGTGGAAAAATGCTGAAGGTGGTAGTAAAGCCCAAAGATGATTTTTTTTTTTTTTTTAAGCTAAAATGCACAACATCTGCTTTACAGTTGTGTTTATCACTCTTTTATGACACTCACCTGAGCTTGCTGGACCTTTTGTAACTCTGTTCCAAAGTCCTCTGGCCTGTCAGGCTCAGTGTCTGTATCACTACTAGTACCACAGAAGAAGGTAGGGGGCAGCTGAAGGCTCTTGGCCTTTCTCTCCTCCTCCAATGTTGGTTTCTTCTCCCAGACAAGCACGCACTCAGGTTCCTCTGCATCTCCACTCACTGGAGCCGTGAGACATTATACACTCATTAGCCACCCAACACAGTATTTAAAACCTAATATGGTCTGCAACAAAGCAAGCTGCTGATTCATGGGCTAGACACATTTTCAAGGCCTTCTTCAGTGGCTGCAGACAGTATTGAGACCTTCGGTTTTTGCACAATTTATAGTAATACATTACATTATAATTATAGTATTATCATTTAAAATAGATTAAAGTGAATTGTGTTGGCCATTAATCTACACACAATAATCTATAATGACAAACAAAAACACATTTTTAGACATTTATGCAAATTTATTAAAATTAAATAACAAATACTTTAGATACGCATTCAGACCTTTGCTAAGGCACTCCAAATTGAGCTCAGGTGCATCCTGTTTGCTTTGATTATCTTGAGATGTCTCTAGAACTTGACTGGAGTCCAACTATGGGAAATTCAATTGATTGGACATGATTTAGAAAGGCACCTGCCTGTGTGTATAATGCCCCACAATTCACACTGTATGTCACAACAGGCCTTTAAGTCCAAGGAACTCTCTGTAGTCGTCTGCAGAACTATGGGAGTGTTTCTCAGCCACAGAAAAAAAAGAGACTAGAGAGAGAAGGATGAATGGAGCCCAATACAGAGAGTTCCTTCAAGAATCCTTCAGAGTACACACAACCTCAAACTAAGGTGAAGGTTCACCTTGCAGCATAACAATGACCCGAAGCATATAGCCAAGATAACGCTGGAGTGACTTCAAGACAAGTCTCTGAACGATCTTGAGTGGCCCAGCCAAAGCCCAGACTCGAACCCCATAAAAAGCTGCTTCCCATCAAATCTGTTTGAGCTTGAGAGGATCTACCAGGAAGAATGGGAGAAACTGCCCAAATCCAGCTGTGTAAAGCTTGTACAGACTTACCCAAAAAGAATCAAAGCTGTAACTGCTGCCAAAAGAGCATCTACAAAGTACTGAATGAAGGGTCTGGATACTTATCTAAAAGAGAGATTTCAGTTTTTGATTTTGAATAAATTTGCAAAAAATGTCTAGAAATTTGTTTCTGCTTTGTCATTATGGGTTACTGTGTTTAGGTTGACAACCAAAATTTACATTTATTTTAAAAATTTAACCTATAACACAAAATTATATCACAAACTGAATACTGTCTGAAACCACTGTACATGTTTAGTACAGTTCACGACCACTCACTTCAGATACAGAAATCAACACAGTGATGCACCAATGTAGCAGGTCTTCATCTTGCAGCATTGTTCTATTAGCATGATGAGCGCTCATTCATAGGGACTGTAAATATACATTTGGTAGAATTTCCTGCATGTACATGATTCTAATGCAGGCAGGAAGCTTCTACCATTTAACCATTAATTCATGAACAAACACCACTGGGGATCATGATGTTTTACTGTCTCTGTATTAGCTTTGGTTTTATTGATCTATGAATCACTTTCCTGTGTGGAATGTTGCACTGTGACTTGAGAAATTCTATAACTGTACAGAAAAAACCTGCAGTGAATTTTACTCTTAATCTACATGTTAAATGGATTTAATGCATCAGTTGACCAATATAACTTACCAGGGCCAGGTGTGGCAGAATCAGGATACAGTTTTCCCTTCAGATTTCTGACCGCAGTCTCATAATCCTCATCTGCATGGGAGATGTATGCTGAGGTCATTAAAATGTAGATATAGCCGATGCAGTAATAAACATTGAAGTCAAAAGATCTGTATTTTATGATTCAGTGACTTTTACATAGATATCGGTGATGAATGTAAAGAGTGCCTTCCAAAAGTTCAGGCTCTGAGATCAGTTTTCTGTTACATACTAAAGATAGCAGCCTAAAGATATCAGGACAGGAACCATCAGAATGTGTTAAGCAAACTGGCCCAATGAACAAAACTGGCCCCATGTCAGTTTGGAATCAAATTGCTAAGATTGGTAAAGTGGATTTAAAGGTGAGTGAAAGCCTATTGCCCAAAGTGAAAGTTCAAGTACTTTAGCCAGGTAGCAAAATGACAATAGGCTAATAGACAGTCTTCTAAGCACTGCACATCGCTGTATTGTGTATTGCAATTTTCATATTTAAACTAATTGTTAGTCAAGGCCATGGAACTACATTGTTGTTTACCAAATTAAATTTTTCACTTAAGTGATAGATTTCCAACCACCAATCAGAGAAAAGTCCAAAAAAAAAAAAAAAAAAAATTTTAAAACAAAACAAAACAAAACAAAAAAAACAAAAAAAAAAAGCAGTAATCTCTTACCATCACTATCATCACTGACATATCCTGGCTTATTTTTGTAAATAAAAAACGTTGGTGGCAGCATTAGCTTTCGGGCGAGTTCTGCCTGCTCCTTAGTTGGTTGCTGTTCAAACACAATTTGAATATCAGAGTCACAACTGTCGCGAGCATTCCTTACGTCGTCATTGTTTTTTTCAGAAGAAACTAGAAGAGGGAGAAAAAAAACCAGAATGAAATGTAATTCTCTATGATAAACAAAGGCAAAAACTGCATTAAAGCAGCTTCTGGTTAAAACTTTTCAAAAAGCAAAAACTAAGACAGTTGACTTAAAACCATTTTAAGCTAAATTTTCAGTTATGCATTCCTTCCAATTACAACCCTTAAGACATGGCATTGCATTGCTGTAAATATACAGCAATTTGCAGTAATGCAAAGTAGATTTTTTTTTTTCCTAAGCATTACCTTGCCAGAGAAATAAAAATATTTACCCAATATATTATTATATTATACAGCAGTTAGTTCCTGTCCACTAATTTGATTGGTGAGTGGCGTTATTTCCTATAACCACACTGGGATGTTTTACTGTTTGTTTCACTCTGCCTGCCTGTGTTCACTATGTGAAATTCCACTTCCTACAGTAGTATTAGCAGTATCATCAGAAGACAAAAATACTTTCCAGAAATATAACTTTTCACTTAAAACATGAAAGCTCGTAGGATGAAGATGAAAAAGCAAAAGCAAAGCCAATTTCACTGGAAGCACTTTTAACGGCAATGTATAAATTAATGTGAGCTCGCTAGTGAGCTAGCCAGCTTGCTATAAAGTGAGTGCAGCTTCTTCGGGGTCTATTGCCATATTTTATTGTCTATTTACCTATTTAACATCCAATGTTAAATGTGATGATATTATGTTTAATGTCCAAGATCAAGTAAGTTATGATTTTTACTAGTAGTTAATCCAAAATTGTAACACAATTAATCATCTATTATTTGAATTTTAAATACACTGCTGGGCAAAAAAAGGGCCAAGGCCAAAATATTAAACTTTTAATCGTCTTAAAAGTCATTCGTCAGAAAATTAGCAAGAATTAAACAAATGCACTCCTGAGACAGTGAAATTCACTTATATAGTCTTCTTGTATGCAAAGGTATAAATCATGATAATGATTAAAATGTTTAATGTAAAATTCAAACCATCATGTCTGGATGAACAAAATTAAAATAAAAACAAATAATAATAATAAAAATAAAAAGCTGTCTGCAAGTTTACCCACAAGGCTTAAACATTTAAAGAAATCAAAGGGAAAATCTATCCCATGCTAAGTTTATTTCTTTGTTAAGTTTACTTTATTTATTTGTTTAATTCTTGCTAATTTCCTGACCAATGATTTGTTGTTAAGACCATTAAAAGCTTAATATTTTGCTATTT